>JAODPA010075956.1:0-28458 GCA_025585075.1 Nepenthes mirabilis
TATATTATTATATTTCTTATCTTTGTGAGTTTGGTGGTTAATATTTGAAGGGGGTTTAAATTTTATTCCGTTGTACTGAGCTGTGTATATCCAAGTCAAACCCCAACTATCCTAACAATCAATTCACTAGCTAAATTAGTGGCTAATGGTGGTGCAACAATGATGCAACTTTAATGGTTGTTGGTGTCGAATTCACTAGTGATTTAGGACTGTATCTATTCATGCATTATTGGATTGTGCATCCACTCATGCTTCCTTGGATTGTCCTTAAGGTTATTTAAGTCCAAGTCGGCGTTATTAATAGTTAGTAATAACCTTATTTATTGGGTCTAGTCACCCCCTTATGGGTACTCAACAAATGGACATGCCATCGGAGATCGCACAAGGTTTGTGCGGAGTGCTACAAATTGGCTGTAGCAGAAGGGTCAAGGACTTTTGCAGAGATAAGGCCCGAGGACTTTATGTAGCAGAAGGCCCGAGGACTTGAGAAGGAATTCGGGAGTAGAATTTTGGTACGGCCAATTTGTTGGAGAGAGAGTAAATTGACCGGTTGGCAAAATGGCCATTTAATGGGTTGACCGGCCAGAAAGGCAAAGTGGCCAGTCAACGGAGGTTGATCGGCTGAAGGAAAAATAACCGGTCAACTTCATTGACCGATTAAAGGTATGAGGAATTTTTCAGTTGTGCAGGATTTACCGGTATGGATGAATTTATTAATATGGCAAATTGACTGGTATGGGAAAATAACCGGTATGCTAGGATTTATCGGTATGGATAGATTTATCGGTATGGTTGAAATTGACCAGTATGCAATAGTGCCAGGTTTGGGGCAAAATGGCCGGTTGCGCCATTTTGCCTGGTTGGGCCATTTTGCCTGGTTGGAGCATTTGACCGGTTGCAATTTGGCCGATTATGAAAAGGATTACTTGTGCAGGAATGGTTGCCGGAGGACGACCAGCCAGTCAACCTTGTATTGATCGGCTAAGAGAAACTTCGGTCAACAGGAGGTTAACTAACTGAGTCTGTATAGTAGAGTTGGTGGTAGGCTTTTCAGAGTTGGTAGTTGACTTGTAAGGCACGTGTCTGTGCAGTGTAAAGCATGTGTCGTCTTGTAGGGCATGCATCTGCAGAAAGCTCAGGAGATGGTAAAAATGTGGCACAAATCATCTGCAAAATTAGTCAGGTCAGCAGGTGGAGATTTGGAGCTAGGATTGTTATAAAAGGTGCCAGAAGCTTCAAGTAAGGTGTGTGAAATCACCAAGGCGTGTCAAGCCATGGTGTGAAAAATCACCAAGGGCATTGTGCGCCAAGCTGTATGTGTGTGTGGGGGTGAAACGGAGGTTACCGTTTCATCATACTTGTAAAATATGTGAGTAGAGAGCATCACGGTGAGAAAAAAAAGAGAAAAAAATAATGAGATAAGATGGAATGAGAGTTTTCTTATTCTCGGTGATTGATTTTCTTGTTCTCAATTTTCAGGGGGCTTGTGTAGCCATGGTGAGTTGCTTGTATTCTGTCTAGAGATTTTTATAACCGATTTTATATAGTGAAATTATTTAAAATTTGTCCAGTGGTTTTTTTTCCTTAGTTGAGAAGAAGTTTTCACGTTAAAAATATTACGTATCTCTTTTGTTCCTTGTACCCACTAAATTGGTAGTTGACGATGATAAGGGGTTCGGTTTTTCACTACGCTAGATCTGATAAATTTAAATTTTGAGGTCTAATAAGTGGTATTAGAGACAGTTGAGATTAGCCTAGGCCTGAAAAGGGTTACTTGCAGAGGATGCTGATTGGAAAGGTCTATCTGTGGAGATGCTGACCAACTATCGGTGCACAGGGGAGGAGTGAAGCATTGCAGGGAGAAAGCCACCGAGTGAAGTGTCGCAGAAATGCAGCCACCATGGTCTGTGGCAGTCAAAGTAAAAATTTTGGTGTCGTCGTCGAGGAGCTTGCCATTTGGTGTATAAGGGAAGGAACGATAAAAGTACGGCGGAGCTAGCATGGCCAAGGGTGGAGCTAGCAGGGCCAAGGGTGGAGCTAACGTTGGGATCCCAATCGAGAGAAACTGTTGAAAGGCAAGCGATAACGGTCGTCGGGTAAATAGTGAAGGTTCCCCACAAGGTCATGAGGAAAAATTTGTTGGGTCTGATCACTCCCTTGTGGGTGCTCAACAAATGGAGACGTCATTTGAGATTGCACAGGGTTTGTACAAAGTGCTACAAGTTGGTTGCAGTGGAAGGGTCGAGGACTTTTGTAGAGATAAGGCTCGAGGACTTTATGTAGTAGAAGGCTTGAGGACTTGAGGAGGAATTCATGAGTAGAATTCGGTATGGCCAATTTGCTAGAGAGAGCAAATTGGTCGGTCAATGGGTTGACCGACCAGGAAAGCAAAATGGCCGGTCAATGAAGGTTGACCAATTGAAGGTGCACAGAATTTGCTAGTTGTGCGAGATTTATCGGTATGGATGAATTCATCGGTATGGCAAATTGACCGGTATGACAAAATGACCGGTATGCCAGGATTTACAGTATGGATGGATTTACCAGTGTGGCAGAAATTGACCAGTATGCAACAATGCCAGGTTTGGGGCAAAATGACCAGTTGCGTCATTTTGCTCGATTGGGCTACTTTGCCTGGTTGGAGCATTTTGGTCAGTTGCGAAAAGGACAGCTTGTACAGGAATGGTTGCAAGAGGACAACCAGTCGGCTAACAGAAGGTTGACCGACTAAGAGAAGATCCGGTCAATAGGAAGTTGACCGATTAAATCTATGCAGCAAAGTTGGTGGCAAGCTTTTCGGAGCTGGCAGTTGACTTGCAGGGCACTCGTCTGTGCACTGCAGAGTATACGCCGTCTTTCAAGCATGCATCTGTAGAAAGTTCAAAAATTTGTGAAAACGTGACACAAATTATCGGCAAGATCAGCCAGGTGAGCAGATGAAGATTTAGAAACAGGATCATTATAAAAGGCGCAAGGAGCTTTGAGTAAGGTGTGTGAAATCACCAAGGCGTGTCAAGCCATAGTGTGAGAAATCATCGGGGGCGCTGTGTACCAAACTGCATGTATGCGAGGATAAAATAGAGGTTATCGTTTTACCACACTTGTAAAATGTATGAGCAGAGAGCACTACAGTGATAGGAAGGAGAGAAGAAAAACAGTGAGATAAGAGGAAATGAGAATTTCCTTATTCTGGATGATTTTTTTTTTTTGTTTTCAATTCTCAGGGAGCTTGTGTGTTAGGGTAAGTTGTTTGTATTCTATCTCAAAATTTTTGTAACCAATTTTACATAGTAAAATTATTCAAAATTTATCCCGTAGTTTTTTTTTTAATTAAGAAGGAGTTTCTACATTAAAAATATTGTACATCTCTTTTATTTCTTGTGTCCACTAAATTAGTAACTGACGATGACGGTGAGTTCGATTTTCTATTACGTCGGATCAGATAAATCTGGATTTCAAACTCCAACACTATCTACACAAAAAATAGAGAGACGAGTGCAAGGGAAGGCCATGGATTTTGCAGTATCTATTTTGATAGCTAAATCAACATAATATTTTGGATGAGCATATGGAGATTACGTGAGGTCAAAAGGTTTTGGATTGTATATTGATAGCTAAAGACTCAGGTGAGATGCTTGGCTGGAGATGGCTTCGTCAAGATTCTGGGGGGACGGGGGGAGCTTGATTAGTAGTCACGTATGCTTAGTAGGGTATTTAGAAAAGTTGTTACATATATTTGGTTTATGTGTCTAAAATAGACATCTCTTTTAAGAGTCATTATCTTAAATTTATAGAGATAGAACATGTTGAGTAGGTTTTTTGTTTGGTTCACTTGTCTGATTATGCTCAATTAAGGTTGTCAATTTTACACGGTTGTGTATTTTATTTGTCGTGCCTTGAATTTTGCCATCTCTTTTAACCGTTCTATTCCTATCTCATATAATAATTTTCTATTATGATTTTTAACGCGGTTGGAATGATAATTAAAAAAAATCGTCTTATCCGTTGTTGATGGGTCTAGCATCTGTAGGCTGACTCAGAATCAGGCATGCAAGAAATGATGTGCTAGAACTTTAGCCCAAAAAAGAAGGTCATCGCTTCCCAAGGCCCAAATATGTGCAATCCAGATCCACCTATCGATATATGGGTCACTCGGCTCATTCGTTGATCGAGGCCTAATAGCTCCCGCTCAGCGGTTCAAAATCAATAGGCACGTCCACGTGGTCACTCTCTGCGCATGGTCCCTCCACAATCACAAGAGTAGAATTTGCCACAGTTATGACCATCCTATCGTGTCTCTAACTGTCAAAAAAAGAAAATGTGGCAAAAAAGGATAGAAAACATCTCAGTGCTCTTCAGGGGGACACAACTACAATGCTAGCCGTGCCCTAGTTGTAGCTGGTCCACGATCTAGCACTTTCTCTACAGATACCTCATCTATTCTATAGGAAGGGGGAGAAGATTGGAGAAGAAGAGCTTGGAAAGGCAAAAAGGCGAGAGAAGGAGAGATAACCACAGAAGATAGTTCTCGGTTTCAGCATCACTCACTAAAAAAGACATCCCTTTTTAAAAGTCATGGTTGATCTCGGCTCGTGGTTGTGCAGGTTTCATGTCAACTCTGAATCCTCACACCGCTTGGCCAGTGAAGGTGATTTGTGGAGCGAGGTGTAGAAAACCCCTCTGCCCATAGCTGGAAGAAGGGATGAAACAATCGCCAGAGCCTGAGCCCTTCCTACGTCTTAAAGTCACTCTCTAACCGAACTCACTCACCGGAGTCCAATGCCCCATCTCAAAGCTGCCCCTGGTTGAGTGCACTCATCGGAACCCAATCCTCCGCCTCAAAGCCACTCATCAGCCAAATACACTAATTGGAACTCAATTATCCATTAACGCTCAATCTTCCATCACATGCATCTATACATTAATCTTCAATCATTATATTTTTCTATTTATTTGAGAAAAAAATTTAATTTGATCATTGGAGGATATATTAAGGAGTGAGTTTCGCCGTTCTTTGATTTCTTATTTGTCAGTTGTGTTATGTAGCACCTAGGTTAAAAATAACGAAGACCGAATTCAATTCAGCTCGACTCTCATGGAATATCAAATGACGTCCTAACTCGTTTGGTAATTCGAATCTAGAAATACATTAATTATATTGTGATCCATATGTTTAATGATGATCCGAAACCTTTAAGGTCACAATAACTAAATGTAGTGGATTTATTTAGTAACACCAAATAGTATATAATAACAGAAAATAATTAATATTCATTATTTATTTTTGTATTTAGAAGTTGTCAACTTACTGTGGACGAGTAGAGTTTGCCACGGTGGCGTGAGACTGAAATCAGATGTCAAAATATGAATTATATTGGCCCTATTATATTACTATCCTAATTCGTCAAGCGATTCATTAATTAGAAGGGCACACAATGAGCCGCAACAAGACGTTTCAAGAGAGAGAGAGAGAGAGAGAGAGAGAGAAGGTTAAGTAGGCGGCTCCACGTGCCCTCAACCCCTTTGGCCACAGTCCGCCCACCATGATCATTCATGTTCTCCCCCGCACCGATATGTTAACCCCCTATCTTCATCCCTGCCACTGTTGATGTTGTTCTCTCTCCAGGAAAAATCCACCTTTTGTTCTCACCAACTGCGCCCCTTCCCCCATGGAAGATGAAGCAGAAAAAACCTTGATTCTTGTTACTGTTGTCCGTTCATGGCAGTGGTAGAGCTAGTATTTACAATGATACCTTTAGGCCACGCGGAGGTCTTAGCAGAGGAGTTGCTTATCTCGTTTCATCATAACTAGGTTTCTCAGGAACTCAACTTTGGGGTTTTCTAAAATTTAATTTAGGTTTGGCTTATTGGATTTCACCATTTTATTTTATTTTATTTTTTTAATTGTGAATTTCAGATTGGGTTGGTGGATCGGACAAATGATTTTTTCTGTGTCTATTTTGCGCATTTTTCTAGTAATTTTGGGCTCGGATTGTTCCGAATTTGGAATTTTCGCACGGCAATTGTATTTTGGAATCCGAAGACCATGCCAAAGTGGGCGTCGTAAACTTTATTAAAGATGGGAATTACTTATTTTTCCCCCACCCATGATTTGCTATAACCGGTTTATACCCTTTAAAGATTGGTTTAGGAAGATTTAGCAACGGGTCTCACATTCTGCTATGTTGCTTTGTGCTTACTTAGGAGCAATATATTGTTTTTCAACTGTCAACATTTTCTCTTGTGGGTCTTCTTTTTTTATACTGTGAGTTGGATGTAATTTGTAAATGGAGGAAGTTGAATTAATACTCTAAGCCACTTGATTCTGATGTTCTGTGAGAGGGGAAAAAAAAAACAACCATTGCAGTTGTCGAAGCTTGCTATGGATGTCTTTTGCCTTCTTGTTGGAAGGGCAAAAAGAAATTAGCCAAATTTCTGGTGCCTGCCTACGCATCACTAAGTTGTGGCCATGTTGAGAATGTACTTCTGCATTCTTCTAGGCATCCAGTAGATAATTTTGAATAACAGAAGTAAACTTACTCTTACAGAAAGTTTGAACAGCCATCACTGCTGTTTAATTGTAGTGGTGCTATCCGTCTTGGTTTGAGTGCTTTGCATTTGAATTTGCACATTTAATTGCTTGACAAAAATATTTGCCTAGTGTTAGTTAGGTTGTGTTATTCTCTTGTCAGTTTCATACTCACTGGCATGACACACCTAATGTTACATGATCTTTGGTTCAATCTGAGAAAAACTCTGGGTGGCGCATGACAGGCTCTTGAGCTGAGTATGTACTCCGTTTGAGCATAATAGCACGCTTGCTGCATGCCCGAGAGGTGCACATGTATATTTTGTCCAAAAAGGTTGCACCTAATATGTACGAGTGGCACTTGTGTGCTGTTTATTTAGTAAATATGCGCCCAATATATGCGTAAAGGATGCTTGTGTGTAAATATTGCTATAAATGGTCTTGATGTGATTTTATGACATTTATTGCGGTCTTTTTGAGTTCTTAAATGCTGACACTATGCGAAAAAGAAGAGAAAGAGAGAGAAAAGAGAGAGAAGGAAGATTTGTTCATTTGTTTGAATCTTGAATTGTATTCTATTCTCCACTAATTTTGGATATGTCCTTTTTATTGTTATGAAGGATATTTTAATAGTCATTTTTCTCATTTGTCTTGTATTTTTTATTATTTGGGTTTATTATTACAAGGTGTTGTATCATTGTATTTGTTAAAGGTTTTTGTAAATGAAACTCACCATATAGTGGATACTTTTTGAACTTATAGTTTCGTGACTTTTCTCCTTATTTCAAAAGAAATTTTCTACGTAAAATATTATATCTTATTATTTGTGTTTGTTATTTTTCGTTGTGTATTATCGTATTATCTCTTCATAGATTCAACCAAAGGGTTTGGAAATGAACCTTGAAGAGATTAGTTCTCAACTTTGTGAGCGAAGTTTTTATATCTGGAACCCAACAGTATTCTCAATTATTTTGTCTATACATTTTCAAGTTGGTTGATGTCGCAATGATAGGCTGGCTCAACTTTTTCATGCCTTTTCAGCCGCATTGTTGGTAGATTTGCGAAGATCATTTCCCTCAAATTACTGCTCTTTACAGTTGATTTCAAATATGGTGTTGACCTATTTCTCTTTTCTTGTAAAATCACACGGTTATTTTGACTTCATGTACAGTTGTTTTCTAGCTGTTGCTTTACATCAATGGCTAGGAGAGAGAGCTGGGGTGGCAATAGTGACTCCAGTACCCAACCAGATGAGAACCACCAACAAGAGAGACAGCATGCGGAGCCCATCTATGATTCATTTGTTTGCCCTTTAACAAAGAAAGTCATGGGTGACCCTGTAACTATAGAAAACGGGCAAACTTTTGAGCGGGAAGCCATTAAAAAATGGTTCAAGGAATGCAAGGAGAGTGGAAGGAAGCCTGTTTGCCCTGTAACGTTACGGGAACTAAAAGGTACAGATTTGAACCCTAGTATTGCCCTACGACAAACCATTGAAGAATGGACTGCTAGGAATGAAGCTGCACAGCTTGATCTGGCTTGCACATCATTATCTATGAGCACTTCTGAAGGGGATATCCTCAAGGCTTTGAACTTGATCGATCATACTTGCCAAATAAGCCAGTCATATAAGCAGAATGTTGTCCACAAATCGGGAGTGATACAATTGATTGTTGACATGATGAAGAACAGCAGCCACAAAATTCGGCTGAAAGCTCTTGAAACTCTTCGAATGGTGGCAGAAGATGACTCTAAATCTAAGGTGGATCTACTTTTGCTGATTCCTGGAGGATTTTTTAAGTTCTGAATACTATATGCTCGTATACATTGGGTATTTCTAGTTATAGATTGATCCTGCTTGCAGGAAATAATGGCAGAGGGGGACACTGTGCGCACAATAGTTAAGTTTTTGAATCATGAAAATTCCAGAGAGAGGGAGGAAGCTGTCTCTTTGCTCTACGAGCTTTCCAAATCTGAAACTTTGTGTGAAAAGATTGGCTCAATACATGGAGCAATTCTTATATTAGTTGGAATGACAAGCAGCCGGTCAGAAAACTTTGTCATTGTTAAGAAGGTTGATAAAACACTAGAAAATCTTGCAAAGTGTGAAAATAATGTGCGCCAGATGGCTGAAAACGGTAGATTGCAGCCTCTTCTAATGATGCTCCTTGAAGGTGTTTGCCTCACTCTTTCTCCCTATATTTTACATTTATTTGCAGGATGCATGATTCTAGCTGCCTGATATATCTCACGATCTAAAATTTACACATATATTGCATTTTTGTCCGGTGCAATACATCTTGCAATCAAAATTTAAGCATATACTGCATATTTGTTCAGTGCAATAGAGTTGCAGTTGAAGCTTAAGCATATCCGGCATCTTTTTTTCAACATTTATATTGACCAACGGAGGAAGTCCCCGTTTGTTTGCTGAGATACTTTCTCATTGCTAATTTATTGGCCTCAGCACTGCCAAAATACATTAGAGAACCTAAAAGGCTTTTTAAACTGGTAAAATATTTATATTGTACATGGAAATCCCATACAAAGGCTGGAAGCATAAAACTTGATAGCTTATGACCACAATCTGGGTTTGTATTGTGTTGCCTTTCCAGCTCTCTCTATGGAAATAGAGGCAGAGATGGTGACACTCTCTCTTTTTGTGCAAGTAGGTAGTAACACATTATATAGATGGACAGCAATATATGCTTGTAGCTGTACTGTTATTTGTTTGGATGGGTAGTTGTGTACTCCAATATTTGATGCCCAAGTTAAAGGATTTGTCACTGCAATAACATATTTGCAGGCCTGCCTGAAACCAAATTATCCATGGCTTCATTCCTGGGTGACTTGGTTCTAAACAATGATGTGAAAGTTCATGTGGCTAAAACGGTGGGTTCATCCCTTATACATCTCATGCAAAATGGTGACCTGCCTGCAAGAGAAGTCTCCTTAAAAGCTCTTAACCAGATTTCATCTTCTGAAGCGAGTGCCAAGGTCTTGATCGAAGCTGGAATCCTTCCTCCACTGGTGAAGGTCCTGTTTGCTGTTGGTTTCAAACTGCATCTCCTGCATCTGAAAGAGGTTTCAGCAACAATTCTCTCCAATGTTGTGAACTCAGGCTATGACTTTAGTTCACTCATAATAGGACCAGGAAACCAGACCCTGGTCTCAGAAAACATCATTCATGGCCTACTCCATCTCATCAACAACACTGGCCCAGCAATCGAGTGCAAACTCCTCCAGGTTCTAGTCGGACTTTCCAGTTCTCCAGCAACCGTTTCAAAGGTTGTTGCCGCCATTAAAAGCTCTTGTGCTACAATCAGTCTAATCCAGTTCATTGAGGCACTGCAAAGGGATCTGCGCCTGGCAGCAATAAAACTCCTCCACAACCTCTCTCCACATATGAGTCAAGAATTAGCAGATGCATTGCGTGGCACAGTGGGCCAGCTTGGAAGCCTGATCAAAATCATATTAGAAAACATTGGAATCACTGAAGAACAGGCAGTGGCAGTTGGACTTTTGGCTGACCTCCCAGAATTGGATCTGGGTCTCACCCGGCAGATGCTAGATGAAGGTGCTTTTCCGCTCATCATATCCAGGGTAAAGGGAATCAAGCAAGGAGTGATGAAGGGCAACCGTTTTATGACTCCCTACCTAGAGGGACTAGTTCGTGTTCTTGCAAGGGTGACGTATATTTTACCTGAGCTACCTGAGGCAGTTGCATTGTGCCATGAGCATGATGTTGCTTTGTTGTTCACCGATCTGCTTCAGACAAATGGGCTTGACAATGTGCAAATAGTTTCTTCATGGGCTTTAGTGAACCTATCTAGAGAATCGAAAAAATTGACAAGATTGCCCAAGTTGCCCCCACCCCCTTTTTTCACATCTATATTTTCCTGCTTTAACAAAGGCCCTGATATGACTGGATTATGCCCAGTTCATGGGGGACACTGTTCTTTAAGAGAGACGTTTTGTCTACATGAAGGACAGGCTGTTGAAAATTTGGTAGCTTTGCTAGATCACACAAATGAGAAGGCTGTTGAGGCGTCACTTGCAGCACTGTCAACTTTATTGGAGGACGGAGTAAATATTGAACAAGGAGTTTTGGCATTGACCAAAGCAGAGGGAACCAGGCATATATTTGGGGTTTTGGTGGCAAACCAGAACGAGAATCTGAGGAGGAGAGCTGTTTGGGCAGTGGAGAGGCTTTTACGGACCCAGGGAATAGCAATTGATGCTGCCAAAGATGCAAATGTGGGAACAGCGCTTGTCGATGCCTTCCAGCATGGAGATTACCATACTAGGCAGATTGCTGAGTGCGCGTTGAAACACATTGATAAGATTCCAAACTTCTCTGGTATCTTCCCAAATGTCTGAAAGGGTCTGCTCACTGCTGTGCTGTCCTTTGCAGTGTTCATGGATGAATACTGATTTATTGGTTCTCTTCTGTAGTCCCTGAGAATTTTTGCTGGTGATGGTTTGGTGAGCAGTGATCTTGGAAGAGGAGTGGAAGTATCAGTATCCAACATGCTGTATATTGCCGTAACAATTTGTTGTGTAAGGTTGATTGTTTCTGTCATAAGATATAAATTCCCTCAGCAAATAACGTCTTCCATATTCTACGCCAGAAGGGTTATTGTGAATGGATGCATGGAACCAAAGCTTCACCACAACAATATCTCATGAGCAGGGAAGGAATTATCAACATATGATCATTAAGAACAAGTTTAGTGAAGCCAACATGAATCAAAACCAAAGAAAAGATCCTTGTTAATAATTGAACAACAAATTTCATTAGTGGTGTAGAATTTAGTAAATAAATAACATTTATTCTTCAAAATCTCCATAGAACCCATTAGAAACATGAGTCCTTAAATCAAACAAGATGAATGAACAAAGTAAGAAAGGTGGGAATAATAGAAAATGCTTGCCTTCAAATAAGCTTGCTATTTTCTACCAGTAATTAACCTTGGATGATTTTACTTCTCTTTAGCTTCTTCGGTTGTTCCCCTAACTTTCTCCTCTAATTTTCTTCTTATGGCCACAGTTTGGAGACCTTCTGAGCTCTCAAATTTCTGATGTGGCAGGCAAAGCTTTCCTAATAAACAATTCCTATCAAAGCCCTGTCATCCTTTGATGTGGCAAGCAAAGCTTGACTACTTATCGACATTTGTGCCCCACAAGCACACCATTTAACATTTTTATTGGTCTCATCACATGTCAAACACATGTTATTAACATAAGAAAACTGAAATTCATCCCGAAGACTCCCAGCCAAACAAGTCATAACGAAACGGACTTAAATTTCTGAAGTCTTCCTACTAATATGCCCATTTGGCCAACACCAAACTCCATTTAGCTCTTCGATTATTTTTGGGGTACATAACTATGATACCTCATATACATTATAACATAAAATACAGCCCTACTCAGGGGATTATCGACACTAACTAATCATTAGGTAAAACCCTAAGAGATCACCAAAAAAATATCAATGACACAAGTAATCAAACCTTAATAACACATATGCTAGCATTAGATTGGTACTTTACCAAAATCAAATCATGCATAGATCAAATTCTAGATATAAATGTAAAAAATTCACGTTCATGCACTAAATGTACCATAACAATGTATAAACCAAACTGGCTTTTAGGGTATTACCTATTGTGCTCAAGGCATTCGGCTAGGGAATGGAGATAAGGGTACTAATTTACTGCTACTGTTTTCTTCTCTAACATTCTACTGAAATTTGTTAGAAACTGTTCAACATATGCTTCATTATCAACTATGATCAAAATGTGAAATTGTTCAACCCTGCCATGACTGGATAATGTTTTTTTACATCACGTTTTAGGAAGGGTGAAACCTTGCTGAAGTGTTTCATATTTACTGTGTTGTCGCTGCTCCTGATGTTGTCCCTTGCAGGTGCCAAAAGGAACCTTGCTGCACTGTTTCGTATTCGCTTGTTGCTGCTTCCTATGTTGTTCCTTACAGGTGCCAAAAGGCTTGTGCTTCTGCTTTTATGTATTCTTAATGCATATTGTGTTATAACTGAATAATGCAGTATGACATTGTTTCTTTTTTCATATTTTTGCTTCTTGAATATCTTTTATCCATAATTGTAGTCTTAAGAAGCCCAAGGTTTGCTTTTATACAGTTATGCTAAAGGAGCTGTTATGTTCAAGTTAAATGTTTAAGTTTATATATAGTCTATGGATTAACTTTTATTTTTGGCTTGTTCGCAAATGGTAGAAGATCAAATTCTGATTAATTCACTTTTATTTAAAATTTGGCATCAGATTGAAGAGAAAAACAAATAACAATTGGTAGGTATTGTATTGAAGTAGAATATTGAGCCACAGAACATGGAACGTTTGAGCTTTTATGACTGCAATATCGAACTACTTGGGGGGTTGTTATGGATATTGCAGGTAAGGAACCCCTTGTGTGCTGCACTGCAGATGTAATTAGTCTATCAATATATTATTGATACGGATTACCAGTTGGAGCCTTTTAAGGTGAATTTATTGAAAAAACAGGCCTTCTGTAGAGTAATAAGCCTAGATGGATTCTGGTTCTCAGTTCTCAGCTCACCCAGTAATTTGAATTAAACTTGCATGCTGTTATTTGGTCTGATGAAATTGCAACTTCATTCCGGCTCTATTTCAAAGGAATTACAATACCTTTGTGTTGGGATTCGGCCCGAATACATACAACTCGGCGCAGTAGAATAAAACCCGGACCTCCAGTTAAACGTCAGTTACCAAACTCATGAGTACAAGAAATACAATAATACACAACGTTTTTAATGTGGAAAACCATTTTCAACTAAGGAAAAAACTGTAAGATAAATTCCGAACAAATCCATAATAATAATAGTGCCGATTACAAGTAACCCTATTCGAAATCCCTTCATTACAATTCCGAGTGAAAAATGATTGATTATAATCCCTTCAATACATCTAATAATCCACAAGAGAAATACAATGAGGAATTAGAGTAACTAAATAAAATACATTCTAGAAAACCACTCTAGAACAACGTATTCGACCTTAACAAAAAATGAAACTCAAATCGGATTTCAACTAAATGCCAAATTTCCTCCCCCTTTCTCTTCTTCTCTTTTCTCTCTGTGCAGCGTTCCTTTGCGAGATTTGACTTCAAAATACCCTAAAATTGTGTAGGTACGATTTTATACTGTGACTGGCGCTTGAGCATCGGTCAGGCGCATCTCAAGCGTGAGTGTCATTGGAATCGGCACTCGGGTGGGCCTCGAGTGCGCACCTTCTGGAATCGATGTCTCAGGAGCCCCTCAAGCAGGCTTTGAGCGTGCCCCTTTGGCATTTATCACTTTAGGCGCTCGTCGCGTGGCATTTTGATGACTATCTGTTTATTATTGTACCCATAAGAGAATAACAAAAATTTAATAAACTTTTCCTCATGATCTTGTGGGGGACCCTCCGCCTTTACCGACGACTATCATCACTTGCCTTTCGGTAACTTCCCCTCCAATGGGATCTCGGCGTCGGTCTCTACAAGTTTGAATGATATCCTCTGTCGTTCCACTAAACCTAGAGTATTTTCACTCCTCTTCGACTTCTCTTTTGCGGTAGAATCACTTCCCCTTTCACTCCTCATCGGTTTCCGCATCCTACTACTTTGTCTAATACCCATTTTGGTCACCTTGGCGCTATTCTTAGCAACCAAAACCTTTATCAAGTACCGGCCTGATTGCTTGCTTCCCTTTATCATAACCGAGGCACATTTGGTGAGTTTCCAATGATTTTTTCAAACGCCATGCAAAAGTCTTTATCAAAATTCCTAATTGAAATCACATTTAGCTGTAAATCCGGGGCATGCCGCACGCCCTTCAACAGAAATTTCGTCTTGTTGCTTGTCCGTAAGCTAACATCCTCAATATCAACAACCCTCGATGAACTATCATTGCCTATTTTCAATACCTCAGTCCCGGGTGTATAGGTTATAAAGAGGGACTTTCTTGATGATACATGGTATAAGGAACTACTATTCATCACCCAATTCATCTCCTGGCTTGGAAAGCTATGTGTCTTTCCCACATGAATAATTAGAAGGTCTCCGTAAGAGGCGATAGAGACTCGATTATTTTTATCATGATCCTTCCTTTCTTGACACTCGCTTTCACCCTCCTTCTCCTATTTTTTCTTAGAGCAATCCCGCTTCATATAACCCTTCTTACCACAATAGAAGTACTCTATGTCTCGAAATTTGGACCGACCGTTACTTTTCTCAAAATTTTCACCCCAGTCCCTCGATCTCCCATGTCCCTAACCGCTAATGGATACTAAGAACCTTGACTCCTCCGAAACGTCAATGATTCCCTTCCACCTTGACTCATTCATAAGTAAAGAAGTGATAATCTCACCCAGATTGAACGTGTTTTTTTTTTTATTTAAATAGTAGCGTTATAATAATATAATCGAATAAGGTCAGCAAAGAAGCCAACAATATCAATGCCTTGTATTCTTCCTTGATTATCTTATCAAGTGCCGATATTTGCGTCAAAATCCTATTGAACTCATCCAAGTGCTTATCAAAACTTCCCCCTTCTAACAAATGAAGGCAATAAAATTTCTTCTTCACATACGAACTCGTTGTCAAGGATTTAGACTTAGACTGACTTTCAAACTTCACCCAGACTTTCGTTAGATCCGACAAGTCAATGACTTCTTAAAAAGTGTTATCCACGAGATATAATTTAATCGTATAATTAACAAGATCCTTTATATCTTGTCACTCCTCATACTTCATCTTTTTCGACTTGTCCTTCTTACTTTGAAATTCTTTTACCATTCCGTTTTAGGTCAAAATATTTCTCACTGTTTCTTATTAAAGAATGAAACTAGTTTGTCCATTAAATTGCTCAATATAAAATTGTAAGCTTCTCGATATTGATACCATCAAATCAAAGTTCTATAACTTTTTTTTGATACCACTTGTTGGGGTTCGACCCGGATACACACAACTCGACGCAGCAAAATAAAACCTGAACCCCCTGTCAAATATCAACCACCAAACTCATGAATATAAGAAATATAATAATGCACAATATCTTTAACGTGAAAAATTTTTTTCAATAAATGAAAAAATCACAGGACAAATTTCGAACAAATTTACCATAATAATAATAGCATCGGTTATGAGTAATCCTCTCCAAAATCCCTTCACTATAATCTCGAGTGAAAAATGGTTGATTACAACCTTTTCAATACACTTGACAACCCACAAGATAAATAAAACGAGAAATAAGAGCAACCAAGTGAAATCTGCTTTAGAACAATGTACCCAACTTTGGCAAAAATTAAAATTTAAATCAAATATCAATCGGATGATAAACCTCTTTCCATTCTCTCTTCTTCTTTTCTTTCTCTGTATGGCGCTTCTTGTAGAAGATTTGATTTCGGAATGCCCTAAAATCAGGTATGTGCGATTTTATACTACGACCGCCCCTTGAGCGCCACCAGGCGCCCCTCGAGTATGAGTATTACTCGAATCGGTGCTCGAGCGCCCCTCTGACGTGCCTTGAGTGCGCCCCTTCTGGAATCGGCACCTCAAGCGTGCCCCTTAGGCATTTAGCCCTTCAAGTGCTTGTCGCGCGCGCAGCCTTGTACGAATGTCGTGTAACTTTTTGATGAGTATCTGTTTGTTGTTATATTCATAAGAGAGTGATCAAAACCTAACACTTTGGTTAGTCAATATTTTGTGGGAAGGAACGCATATTCCATGGGAATTGCAGTTATAAGTGAAGTGTAAATTACTTCATGGACTACTACAGGGAATTGCATTTTCCAGTTGATTGCTAACGATCAACCTGCCAATGATGATTCTATTAATGCTATTTTGAGGGAAGCAAACTTCGATCTTACACCATTATCATATTGTGGTGATTCATTCAGCACTCCATCCACCCCCCAAAAAAGAACATATCTTTTGTGTTGACTCCCACCTTATCTAACGACCCCCCCCCTCCCCCAATCCCATCCTAACAACATTTTTCATGGGCAGCTCAACTTTCATGAACAGGTAGATCAGACATCAAAATGTGGTCAAGTGGTTAACTCCAAGCTATCGACATTAGATCAAGCCTCCAAATTTTCAGGGTATTTTTTTATTGGCGAGCAACGGGCTGTCTACTGACCAGAATACAAGAATAATTTTTACCTGTTGGTCGGAATGGACGGCCAACTGATAAAATATAATGAAAACTGTGAAGTAGATACAGGAGAAGAGAAACAAATACCAAATTTTATGTGAAAAATTCTTCTGAATTAAGGAAAAAATCACGGAACACTAAGTCCACAAAGAATCACTAAGTATGAGAAAATTACAGGAGGCGAAAATAAGAACAGAGTGAAAATAAACAAAGCCCTCTCACTTTGTTTTCACTCATAGCTTTCTTTCTTTCCACTTTCACTCATCTATTATACTCTTTCTCTCTACTTGACCGGTGCCTTCTCCTTCTTTTTGTTCTTGCCTTACCACCTATTTCGTTATGTGCAAAGTGTATATATATATACACACGCCCTTCACCATAATTTGGTGGTTGGTGCTTAACTTCTAAGGTTTGCCTGCATGCGCACACTTGGTCTTACAGTAGGCGGGCGCATGCCTGCTCTTGCAGACCAATCAGCTTTTGGAGTCCCGAGAATGATTTCTACCAACCACCCAAAATGGTAGGCCAACTGTATACTTTTTGGGTATGATAATCGTTCAGATCTCCCAAATACAGCATGTCAACTTTGATATCCGTCACATCGTATTAGCAGATCAACCACACCTTTGATCGGTCGAAGTAGCCCGTTTTGCTTCTTCAGACGGCTCACAACTTATGACGGTTAACCTATTGACCGGAAGAGTTGACCGTCCAGAAGACTCCGGTCAACAAAGTTGATCAAAATTTCTTCCTATCAGCATATTTGTGTTCTGTTCAAGTCCTAAGGACTTCCACACGGGAATGATCTCTAACAAACTTTTCCTCACAACCTTGAGGAAGTTAAATCCATCATCCCGGCCAACCTGCAGCATGCTTCATTCTTTCCCTTCGGTAGAATCTCGGTCATCATGTCTACTCTATTGTCTTCAGTGCTAACCATATCTAGTGACAGTAAACCATCCTCGAGTATATCTCTTATCCAGTGATATCTCACGTCAATGTGCTTTGATTTGGAATGAAATGAGGAGTTCTTGTATAGATGAATGGCACTCTGGCTATCACAGAGTACCACATATCTTTCCTGTTCAATGCCCAATTCTTGAACGAACTCTTTCATCCATAACATTTTCTTGCAAGCCTCCGTCACTACGATATACTCGGCTTCAGTAGTGGATAGAGCCACACACTTCTGCAGCTTGGACTGCCAAGAGACTGCGCCCCCTGTAAATTTTATCAAGTAACCTGAAGTAGATTTGCGTAAGTCTATGTCGCCGGCCATATCAGCGTCCGAGTAGCCCACTAACTGGGCTTGTCACTTCCAAGACACATGCACCTCTTGGAAGTCCCCCGGATGTATCTCAGAATCTACTTCACTGCAGACCAGTGCTCCTTCCCTGGATTGGATAGAAATCGGCTAACTGTCCCAACAGTATGAGCTATATCCGGTCTAATGCACACCAAAGCATACATTAGGCTTCCCACAGTTAAGGAGTAGGGTACACCTCTCATGCGTTTATTCTCGTCATTTGAGGACGGACATTGGTAAGTGCTTAACTTATGGTGGTTTGTCAATGGTGTGCTCACAGGCTTCGACTTGTCCATATTGAATCGTTGGAGCACCTTCTCAATATAATTTTCTTGTGACAGCCACAATTTTCTTACATTTTGATCACGTATAATTCTGACTCCCAGAATTTGCTTCGCCAATCCAAGATCCTTCATAACAAATGACCGCCCAAGTTGCTCTTTCAGCTCCTTTATCAAAGTACTGTTGCGTCCAACGATCAACATATTGTCCACGTATAGGAGAAGGATGACAAAATCATCATCAGAAAACTTCTGTACAAATACGAAGTGATCACGAGTAGTCCGCCGGTATCCTTGACGGGCCATAACCGACTCAAAGTTCTTGTACCACTGTCAAGGAGCTTGCTTCAGACTATACAGACTTTTTCTTAAATGAAAGACAAGTTCCTTCCCCTTAGCCTCAAACCCCTTCGGCTATTTCATGTAAATTTTTTCTTCAAGCTCACCATGGAGAAAAGCTGTTTGGACATCCATCTGCTCTACCTTAAGGTCCTGGACGGCCGCCAAACCTAGCACGATTCGTATGGATGACATCGTTACTATTGGAGCAAAGATCTCATCAAATCAACTCATTTTCGTTGACCGAAACTTTTCACCACCAGCCATGCATTATATCTAGGCTCTTTAGAGTTCTCGTCTGTTTTCAACTGGAAGACCCATTTATTTTTCATTGCCTTCTTCCCCTTAGGAAGCTTAATTAGGTCGAAAGTGTGGTTCTCATAAAGGGAACTCATCTCATTCTTCATGGCTTTCAGCCATTTCTCCTTGCCTTCGTCCTTCATAGCCTCTTCATAGTCCTCAGGCTCTCCAGTATCAGTAAGCATGAGGTATTCATTGGGCGACAAACGGACAGACAGTCGTCTGTTATGTGAGGATCGTCTGACAGAAACATTCCCACCTAGTTGAGGGATGACTCCGTCCATGGTGCTATCCGGTGTCATGATTTCCTCTTCATTATCCTCAACCATCTCAGGGTCATGATCATCTCCTTCCAATGATGCCGGACAGACAACTTCAATACTATGTCCGTTTGCTCATCATCACACTTGGCCTTCCTGCCAATGTCTTCAATCGTCTCATTTTCAGCGAAGGTTACGTCCCTTGACCGGATTAGTCTTCTAGTAGTTGGATCATAGCACCAGTAGTCTAGCTCATCCTCCTCATAGTCCAGAAAGACGCACTATATCGTCTTTGGCTCTAGCTTTGTCCTTTTGTCTCTCGAGACATGTACAAATACTTTACACCCAAACACCCGCAAATGATCATAGGACGGCTCTTTGCTTCTCCATATCTTTTTCGATACTTCACCCATCCAAGGTTTACTGAGCGACCTATTTATGATGTAGGCCGCCATCCTAAGTGCCTCAGCCTAGAAGGATGCAGAAAGTTTGGCTTCCGAAAGTATGCAACACACTCTCTCCAGAAGTGTGTGATTCATCCGTTCTGCCACTCCATTCAACTGTAGTGTCTTTGACGGTGTCTTCTGATACCTGATACCATGTGACCGGCAATAGGTATCAAAAGGTCCCAAGTATTCACCGCCGTTGTCGCTCCGGATGGCCTTCAATTTCTTCCCCATCCGACGCTCCATAAAAGTATGAAATTGTTCAAAAGTATCAAGAACTTGGTCCTCGGTTTTCAATGAGTAAACCTACAACTTTCTGAAACAATCGTCAATAAAAAAAACAAAGTACTGGGCTCTACTAAATGATTTTTCCTTTAATGGTCCACACACATCTGTGTGTATGAGATCTAGCACTTCTATCTTTGGGGCGGACAGGTCTCCACAAAACAAGACTCTCCTTTGTTTACCGGCCAAGCAATGAGGACACATCTTTGGTCCGTCCTCCTTTATTCCATTGATCAGGCCCTTCCTGGCCAGATGAGATAGACCCCTTTTACTTATGTGGCCCAACTTTCTGTACTACAGATCCTCTGCCTCATTGCAGATTGTAGCGTTCACGTCTTCGGCTACTGCACAGGCTTTCATCACATATAGGCCAGAGCTCTTTTTCCCTCTTGCTATAACACGAGATCCTTTGGTCAGTTTCCATTTGCCTTCACTGAAGGTATTGCAGAAACCTTCGTCATCCAGTCGACCGGCTGAGAAAACATTTAGCCGAATGTCAGGGACATGACGTACATCATTCAGCGTCAATTTTGTCCCGTTGTTTGTGACCAAGATAACATTTTCCCTATCTACCACCGGAGATGTTCCTTCATTACCCATCCTAATCACTCCAAAGTTTCCTAGAGTATAAGATGTAAACAATCCCCTTTTGGACGTGGCATGTAAAGTAGCACCAGAATCAATTACCCAGCCGGACTCCTCGTTTGTCAGGTTTGCCACGTTTTCTTCACATTTCACTAGGAGGTCGCCTCCTGTGACCACTGAGATGGAGGACTTGTCCTCACTACGTCCCTTTTCTCCTTTCTTCTTCTCGGCGTTCTCGCGCTTCCACTTGAAGCACTGCTTCTTGATATGGCCCCTTTTGCCACAATGATGACACTCAAAGTTTTGGTATTTTGACCGTGATTTGCTACAACCTTTTTCTCATTGTTTTTGGCAGCAACCTCTACTTCGTCCCCCGGACTCAGTGACAAATACCTCACTATGAGAAGACGTCGAAGCCCCTTACGACCGCCTTGACTCATTCATGATTAGGAAGGCGATGACCTCGTCCAGTTTGAGAGTATCTTTTTTAAACAATAACGTGGTGACAATATGATCATAAGAAGTTGGTAGAGAGGCCAGCAGCACCAATGCCTTATCCTCCTCCTTGATTACCTCATCAGGGGCGGACATCTGTATTACAATCCAATTAAAGTCGTCCAAATGCTTCTCAAAGCTGTCTCCTTCTGACAACTGCAGGCCATAAAACTGTTTCTTAATATGAAGTCTGGTTGTCAAGGATTTGCACTTGTATCGGCTTTCAAACTTCTCTCATACCTCCATCGGATCGGTCAAGCCGAGGACCTCTTGGAGCGTATTGTCCGCAAGGCCTAGTTTGATAGTGCAGTTGGCAAGATCTCGTTTATCTTGCCAGTCCTCCTTTGATTGGCTTTCTGACTCATCTTCCTTCTTCTTCAGTGCTTTGATTGTTCCTTCTCTCGTCAAGATGTTCTTCACCCTCTCCTGCCTGAGGATGAAATTGTCCTACCCATTGAACTGTTCTACACTAAATGGCAAGTTCTTTGATGATGATGACACCATTCAGACGGATTTGTCAATCTGTCTCTGATACCATTTGTTGGCGGGTAACGGGCGGTCTACTAATCAGAATATAAGAACAATTTTCACCCGTTGGCCAGAATGAACGACTAACTGATAAAGCAGAACGAGTACTGTGAAGTAGAGATAGGAGAAGAGAAACGAACACCAAATTTTACGTGAAAAATCCTTCTAAATTAAGGAAAAAACTACGGGACAATAAGTCCACAAAGAATCACCAAGTATGAAAAAATTATAGGAGGCGAAAATAAGAACAGAGCGAAAATAAACAAAGCCCTCTCACTTTGTTTTCACTCACAGTTCTCTTTCTTTTCACTTTCACTCCTCTATTACACTTTTTCTCTCTACTTGACCGGTGCCTTCTCCTTCTTCTTATTCTTGTCTTACCACTTATTTCGCTATGTGCAATGTGTACATTCATATACACACGCCCTCACCATAGCTTGGTGGTTGGTGCTCAACTTCCAAGGTCTACCTGCATGCGTACGCCTGGTCCTGCAGTAGGTGGGCGCATGCCTGCTCCTGCAGACTGATCAGCCTTTGGAGTCTCGAGAATGACTTCTACCACACCCAAAAGGGTAGGCCAACTGTATACTTTTGGGGTATGACAATCGTTCAGGTCTCCCAAATACAGCATGTCAACTCTGACATCCGTCGCCTCGTAATAGCCGGTCAACCACATCTTTGACCTGTCGAAGTAGCCCGTTCTGCTTCTTCAGACGGCTCAACTTATGACAGTCAACATATTGACCAGAAGAGTTGACTGTCCAGAAGACTCCGGTCAACAAAGCTGACCGGAATTTCTTCCTCTCAGCACATTCGTACTCTGTTCAAGTTCTAAGGACTTCCACACAGGAGTGATCTCTAACATTTTTGAAGTGCAAATTTCCTTTGTAAGTTACTGTAAAAAGGAAAACGTAGTCCTGAAAGTCTAAATTTTGAGGTTCAGAGACATCGTATGGCTGATTATGCAGTATTTCTGATACCAGTTTTCAAATGCATTCCAAAATCCCAAATAATATTTGATATAATATAAGGGTGTCGGTGTTCTTTATAGGTTATCTTCAAGTGAATTTGGGCGTATTCAAACTAAATTAGAATTAGACATATAATTCTGATTCCTAAAAGACCCTTAAAAAAGTTGTGAGCAAGTCCTCTGAATCCAGTAATCACAGAGCTTAGACTACTATGATATTTGATTATCTGACATACATAGATATCATGCATACGTGCATATACAGATGTTACAAAGTAATTACTAGTTAGTGTGGAGAAGCATGGACGTCAATAATTCTACCCACGGAATTCATTTGCCAAGATTCTCCGGTCGATTTGATGTGAGGATCTGCCATCAGAAGCCCCGCCGTCTTCTCAAGAGTAGCCATGTCGGCGGTGAGGCCTAACATGCTGCAATCCAACCCAAAACTCAGGTATTGGGACGGTGGCAATGGGTGTGGCAGCCGGTGTGGTAGCGAGTGTGGTGGAAGGTGGGATGTCTTGTCGACGCTCTGGGAGTGGAAATTGATATTATTGTTAGGATAAAGAGGCAGTTGGAAGGCATGGTAAAAGTTGGCCTCCGTCTCGTACTGTCTGGGATTATCAGTGCTAGTAGTAATTAGCAGCTGTTGTGCAGGGTGGTGCTCTTCCTTCCCGTTTGTGCAGTAATAGTCTTGATGTGACAGAAATGACTTGAAGTTGATAGAATATGGTGACAAGCGCTGGTGGGCATCAGCGATTTTATTTATTGTAGTGGTAGAGGTGGCAGCTGCAGCGGTTGTTGATGGTGGGAGGGCCACAACTGGCGTAAGAGGCGCTTGGAGGGCATTCGGGGCAAATATGTGGGATTGGGAAGAGGGACCGCAGAGTGGGGGATTTAGCAGTGATTTGAGATTGGATTCTTGAGGAGGTTGCTGAATAAAGAGAGGAGGGTGGTGGTGAGAATAGATCGTTGGTGTTGGTTCAAGGCAGGGAGGGAGGGAAGTGCTGGTGTTGGGAATGGGAGATGATGGTAGCTGCTCTTGTCCTTGGAAAATCCCACTTTTCTTCTCCCCTCGCTTGTGGAATATTCTGCATATCACCCATTCCTCCTGCTCAAATAAAGCATTTTTTTTTGGGGCAAAATTTTCAGTAATGGATCTCAGATATATTAGAATTAGAACGGTTTAAGTAAAAGTAAATAAATAAATAACTTATTCAAGTAACTTCAAAACTTTCTATTCGTGCACAATCCCATATGTTACGTTAACAAATTTCTATTGGAAGTGGCATTTTTCTTCTCTTTTTAAAATAGAAGAGAAAATTGAAGTCCGGAATTTTCAATACATAAATAATAAGAAAATTACTACAGCAAATGTTAGATTCGGAGCAATTTCGATAGACTACTTAATATACAGTCTTGCTGATCTTAATGATAATCACTTAGAAAAATAATATTAAAAAGCACAGCCACATTCTCAACTTCTTTATATTTTAGATTTTATTTTCAGCTTTTATCTCTATGATAATTTCATTGTTGATAAAATTCAATGCCACATTTATTATTTTTAAGTCAATACTACTGTGTCTCTGATACTTAAAGTTTTAAAAGATTCAAAATATCTGTACATTCTAGAGATTTGAGTTACGCAGGTACTCCGTGATGCTAAAATATTGTACATTTAGTTAAAAGTTTTCTCACTGTGTAAAATAAGTACTAAAATAAAATATCAAGTATAAATTAAAAAAGTAGAATATCGTTGACATTTTTACACTCAATGAAAATAACCCATTATTATTCTTATTGCTCGTATAAGATTATCCTGTACTTTCAAAACAAGGAAAAAATATATTGTTGTGTAGATTGCCAAAATAATTATAAACCGGTTTGATTTTTTGACAAATAAAATAAATATACATAAACAAAAGGCTGAATTTTAATTTAATGACATACGGTCGAAATATAACTCGATCAAATAGAAATTAAAATGTGTCACCCTATCTCAGATTTTGATTTAAGTACTTTGTCCTCCCAAGTCCCCCAAAAATATCAACATTATGTATACAAGTCAACCCATAAAACAACAAGAAGGAATGTGCGGATAGGAAAGAACTCGCGAAATAGAAATGGGCAGCGGCCAATTCCCCCATCGATAGCAGTCTGAAATGACAAAGGAAATTGTAGTTCTAATAATTTTAAAGCTACTAAAATTCAAAGGAAAAAGGCTACTTCAATGAACATGTTTTTAATAATTAATTTAACAACTATACCAATGAAGATGATAGGATATGATAAGAAACATTTTGATTTACTTTTAATTAAAAGAAAATACATTTTTCATAATTATAACAGGATTAAGTTAAAATCTTTCATTATTCGAAAACTTTATTTCTGGTTTGTGTGGAGTTACAACTAAGGGTGAGAATATGTAACATAAGTTACCAACAACCTAGAAACTATGACATAAATTTGTGGTGAAATTTCTTGATTCCTAGAAAATGATTGGTGATTCATGCAAAACCAACAAGTCAAACTCTCGCCTGTTTTTTTTTTTTTTTTTGGTTTAACTGAAAAAGACCATGAATGACAACTTGAAAAATCTGCCGAGATTGTTGATGTGCAGATGTTTCAAAGCAAAGCACGCATGCAAACAATTCAGCTGCAGAAGGTTAGTTTTCAAAGTATTTTTACGCGACTCTGGAAAAGAAATCATAATAAATATCAGTTCTTACTACCAGCAAGTTTGTTTTCGCTTGGACTTTGTAGATGTGAGAGGGAAAGAAATAGTCCGAGATAATTACGTTTGTACGTACCAACTACCAGAAATCGGTAAACATTATAACAGCTACGTAGTAATTGATCAGCGTTTGAGAAATTTGAAGCGTGCATATGCGCATCGGAAGATATTAGTTAACGGATGGGGGTGGGGGACGTATTAGTACGGGCAATTACCTTGCAGCTGTGACGGTAGGAGAGATGGCCGTGGAGGCGGTACTCGTGCATGACCCACCTGGTCTTGACGCCGCGTGGGGCCCTCCCCCTGTAGAACACCAGCGTCTTCTTCATGCCCACCACCGCTCCGGTGCTCGCGCCATACACCTCCCTGTCTTTCCCCGTCGCCTTCCAGTAGCCGGCTCCCGTGGCCCTGTTGGTCCTCAGCCCCGTCGGATACTTCCTGTCTCTCATGCTGAAGAAATACCATTCCCTTTCCCCCATCTTCGCCCGATCTGCATTCATGCGTCTCCCACCCACCATCAATTGAATAATCCCACCGCACCCAATTACACTTGGTTGATTCATATGTTTAATGTAATGTCCCTAGGCACCCGCTTGTGGGTATTGTTCGTTTTGGCCCCAACCCACACGGTTTTGTTCCTGACGGACCTACAAAACGCGTCCACAAGGGAAGGGTCTCCATGCCTCTATAAGAGCACACTTCGTTACCCCCTCCAATCCGATATGAGACCTCACAGTCCACCCACCTTTTGGGGGCCAGCGTCATCGCTGGCACACACGGCCCGGGTTCTTGCTCTGATACGATCTGTAACGTCCCCAGACACCTACTTGTGGATGTTGTCCGCCTTGGACCCAGCCCGCACGGTTTTAATCCTGGCAGGCCTACGACCCCCAAAACGCTTCCACAAAGGAAGGGTTTTCATGTCTCTATAAGAGCACGCTTCGTTCCCCCCTCCAATCCGATGTGGGACCTCACAGTGACTCTACATCGGATTGGAGGGTGACCCTACATCGGATTGGAGGGGGGAACGAAGCGTGCTCTTATAAAGGCGTGGAGACCCTTCCCTTGTGGACGTGTTTTGGGGGCCATGGGCCTGCCAGGAACAAAACCGTGCGGGTTGAGCCTAAAGTGGATAATATGCACAAGCGGGTGCTTGGGGACCTTACAGATGGTATTAGAGCTAGAACTCAGGCCATGTGTGCCAGTGAGAACGTTGAGCCCCAAAAAGTGGGTAGACTGTGAGATCCCACATCGGATTGGAGGGGAAAACGAAGCGTGCTCTTATAGAGGTGTGAAGACTCTTTCGTTGTAGACGCGTTTTGGGGGCCGTGGGTCTGCTAAAAACAAAACCGTACGGCCTGGGTCCAAAGTGGACAATATCCACAAGTGGGTGCTTGGGGCTGTCACATTTAATTTGTGGCATTTTGTTTCCTGCTATCTCTAACTGTACGTACGCCACATAAATGAGAGGGTTTGCTAATTTAATGAATGGTCAAATGTAAATTATTAGTTTGTTTTAAATTTTCATTGTATAGCGGTAGATAATTAATTTTGTAACACTCCTCAAACTTTCAGCTGCAATTTATGCCTTGTTATCTAAATTATTGATCAAACTTTCTGGCAAATCCACATGTAAAAGGTTGAAGTGATTAATGATAATAGAAGACAAATGCTCACTTGATCAATCAGGTGGCACCACGATTCGAGAGGGTGTGGCCATAATAGAAGACAAATGCTCACTTACTCAATTAGATGGCACCACGAATTACGGATAAAACACCCTTTCGAGAGAGTGTTGGCATAGTTTGATTAATATAAACGCATGCTCAAGAGTCTCCGCGCTATCGCTCTCTTTCTCTCCCTATCTACCTCTCGCACAAGCACAAGCACAAACCAGATACAAACACAAAAGCTCTGGTCTTTCCTCTGTTTTCACTTTCATTTCCCTGTTTTTTAGTTGCCTGAGTTGGAGTGCGTTCAGACTAGTTAATTGGAGGGTCTGATTGAGAAGGAAGGTTGAATGTATTACAACTGATTCCTTTTTTTCCAGTATCTGTGGCATTCAAGAAACTAATTACCTGCCCAGCCTCTCTAGTTTGATTAATTTGATAACATACTTTAGAGAACTAAAAGGAGGTCTGTTCAAGGTTGTGCTTATACATTGAATTTGGGAGAACCAGCAACGTACGCGTTGCCGCCTCCTTTTTTTATTTTTTATTTTTTATTTGGTGGCTGGGATTTTTAATTTCCAAACCGCAGAAAGTTCCCTATGCAAAAAAAAAAAAAAAAAAAAAAAAGGAGGAGCACGAAAAAGAAAAAAAACAAAAAAACAATCGTGAATTCTTGTTTCATCCTTGTTATAGTTCTGGCCAAGTGTTGCATTTGTAGATTCAAATTTGTTTGTTGCAAATCAAATTTATTTCTTGCATAAAAGGGCCAGTAAGAAGAAAACGACAGCAATATGGGCTTTGCTTGCAAGGAAGAAGAGGTGATAGAGAGAGTACCTGGAAGCTCCCAAGGCTCGCAGCGGTTCAAGTCAACTTCAGCAATGTCAACTCCGGAAAAGCTGCCATGGAAGACTTTGGATGCCAGGTAGAATGTGATCAGCTCTTCATCTGTTGGGTGGAACCTAAACCCCGGAGGCAATCCCCGCTCGTTCACTTCTTCTCCATTCCATTCACGCATTACTTCTTCCATTGTCAGCATCTCTCACTACTCTATCTGCATACACATGGATTTTTTAGGGAGAGAGAGAATAGAACGTCAGTCCTGGATTCCTTTTTCTTTTAAGCGATGTGTGAAGTGTGGTAAAAAGGCGATGGCGAATTGGCGATTATGAAGGAATGAAGAGGATGATGTGGTACTAAATAGAGGAGAAGCACTGAAATTGAAGTATAAGCAAAGGGTAGGATTAGGAATTCGTGCCATGACATAAATGCCCTCTATAAGTTCAGAATAGTCGGGTAGAGTGTGGTTTGAGGTACCAATGCGCGTTTTATTCCGTAGATAAAACTCACTTACGGCTACTGCAAGTGAGGTTTTTAGCTCTTCTCATTCATCGCCTGTCTTCGTCCTTTCTTTTTTACTTCACATGTTCTCTTCCTTTATGATGTGATATATAGAAGGGATAAAAAGCCTCTCATCTATCTATATATTTATACAGTTAAATACTAAACATTAAATCATTCTAAATTAGACA
>JAODPA010075967.1:9028-28452 GCA_025585075.1 Nepenthes mirabilis
GGAGGGGGGGGGGGAGAACATGTATGGATTGTTTGCATATCCTTCATCTTTCCTTGCAGTCACAAAAAGTTCATTATGTTAATTGATTAAACTCTGTAGTTGATTTTATTGTGGTAGGGAATATTTCTTGTATGGTGTAGGATTCCATATTCATGACAGAGAGTAATAGAGGGAATGCCGCTTTCTTGTTTTCTTCTTTTAGGTCGGGGTGGGAAGTATGGATAGGTAGTCATTTGTTAGTTGGGAGGCTATCTCAGGGTTCGTTCATGATAAAAAGTGTCTAAAACTTTGACTGGCAGAGAAATGGTTGTTGAATCTCATTTAGAATCTGCTGCATCTGGCACAATGATTAGGCAGTATGGGAGGCATGGGCGGGTGATGGTGGCCACCGCCCCAAGTATTTGGGTTTCAGTTTATATCTCTTACATGCGCCCCTCCCTCATTTTGACAGCTGGGCTGAAAGACTTTTAAGTTCAATAAGAAACCCAAGCTAAGAAGTTAGCAGCATAGTTCCAAAAGGAAAAATGTAATCAACATCTAATACTATCTCTTTTTGGTGAAGTAGCAATAAAACATGATCGATCCAATTCTCATGTATTTTGCATTTTGTCAATGGTTTAGAAAATCATTTTTTTTTCTTATAAATTACGGGACTAGCATCTTGTGAGAGATAGTGTCGGTTATAAATTCCAGAGCATTCATTTCTGTTTTACCTTATATCGGGTGAATGGGGCATTTTGTGCTGCTCAATAATTGGTGAAATAAATGAGCCACCATAATTACTGGGTTCACTATTTGTTACACATGCATAGCCCGCTATGCTACATAAGAGATTGTTATTGAGTACCACATTTGGTGCACTGTGGTTGGTACCTGGTGTGCTGGTATCAGGTTTGGGAATCTCTATGATCTAGCCTACAATTATAGAAAGATCTTTTTCTTTTCTTTTTTTATGTTTGCTCAGAAAATGAGAAAAAAGAGGAGGTTGGGCAGCTAGAAAAATTAATAAAGAACGGAAGTGCAATGTAGGTTTAACAATCTATGTAGATCATGGACAAGCAGATCCACAGATACGACCGAACTGTCTAAGCACCCCTCGAAAAGTAGATTATGGAACAGTTGAGTTTTTTAACATATTGGATATTTTCAATTTATGAGTTTCTTTGAGAGTTTTTTTTTTTTAATTTACTGATAAGTTTGCCATAACATATTGTTGTAGACTTGTAAAGCTGGTTTTTGAGAGAGAGAAGACTTTATTTACTGATTACATTTACTTTGTAAAGTTATAAATGTAGTTAGTTTAGTTAATTAGGGAAAAACTAAAACTATGGATTTTTTTAAAGAAAAGATGATTACCCCCCCCCCCCCCAAAAAAAATGCTGAATTTCTGGCTCTGCCATTGAGCTTATGTAAGTGATGCCTACATCAAAATAGGTAGGGTGTGTGGGTGATAGTCAATGCCACTTATATGATCCTAAAATTTTCTCATATTTATCCACTCTTTCTTTTGGTTACAAAGAGTTGCCTTTGACAGTGGTCGTACATTTTACTGTAGGGGAGGATGTTGGGTAACAGGATGCCCTTTGTCTCTTGTTTTTCCCCTGTATCATGTTTGATTTTCATCTACTTTTTTAACTCTGTTTTAGTCTGTAGAATTTCCTTATTTGGCAAGCGTTAGTAGAACTTGCCCTTGCTAGGAATTTGAATGATAAGGAAGTGGAAGATCTGATGCGGTGGTTCATTAGTGCTGATGCCTCCCAATTTTTTTTTTTTTGATGGAGGAAATTACAGTTTGGATATTCAGCAAGATTTTTTTCTCTTTTTTTGATAGGTAATATGGGGTCGATAAGGATTGAACCACAATTATCTTTCTCTTTCTTTCTTTTATTATGTAGGAAGACTGTGATTTTGTTGTATTTCCATGCTTAGTTTGCTTTTCCAGAGAGTTCACAAACTTCTCCGTTTAGCAATCATATTTGGAAAGATGAGGTTCCTTATATGATCAAGGCTTGTGGTCTGGGTGGCCTGTGCTTCTCACTCTCAGTTGGATTAACAATGGTGAATTCTACAGTTGCGGAGGCATCACAGGGTTTTATTTCTTGATGTTTGTGTGACTTGTGGTCTACAGTCGGAAAGATGAGGTTCCTTACATGATCAAGACTTGTGGTCTGGTGGCCTGTGCTTTATTTCTACAGTTGTCTTAACAATGGTTAATTCTACAGTTGGGGAGGCATCACAGGGCTTTATTTCTTCATGTTTGTGTGACCTGAATAGTGAGAATTTCAATATTTCTAGACATGATAAACTTTTAGTTTGGCAGGGTGAGCTAGATCTTACTTATTTTGGAAGGTTTGCTATATAATGAAATTTGCAGATGTCACAGTGAAAGAAAGGCTGAGCTCCTGTTGAAATGTGCTTTCTTTTCAATAGTTGGTGGATGTGGAATTTGGATGTCAAGAATGCTAGAATCTTTTGAGGATTAATATCATTAATTCCACATTTATGGACTAAGGCCATTTTCTTGATATTGCTTTGAAGTTCGGACTTCTACCTTGGGTGCCTCTAGTGGTTCAGATTCATTAAATATGTGGTGAGATTTGAGAGCATCATTTGGTGGAGTTTCTGTTCTTTCAGCCATTAAATGGGGCAACCTCTTCTCCTATTTGATTAAATTTTTATCCTCGATTCTGATAAATTCTTCTTTTATTTAGACCCGAAAACTTATAGAAACCACATCCTTGAAGAAAAGATGTAATTTACCGGCTGATATGTTGTTAAATTTACTCTGTTTCAGATTGTAACCTGATCCATCTTCGTTACTGTAAATTCCATTATGTAGGGATGTGTTGCTTTCTTACATCACCAATGGAAGTGATGTGCAAGTTTTGGGTTCATTGAGTGTGCTGGCTACATTGTTGCAAACAAAAGGTAAGGCTTTTAATTTGAGGCTATTTTTTTGTGGATTACATTTTTGTTTTTCCTTTCTAAGTTCCAGTATTTGTAGAATTGGATGAGTCAATGCTAGATGCACTTGGAATTCTTCCACTGCGCAAGCAACATAAGAAGCTTTTGCTGGTATGTGCTACTGGCCCCTCTTCATTTATTTGAAACAGTGAGTGTTATGTTTTGAGGTTGTTCACTATTCTCTTTCTCGGTAATTGGTTCATGAGGATATGGTTATGTTGGTCTAGTGTATGAGCAGGTCTGGACTTCAAAATCGAACGTGCTTTGGAAATTAGAAAGTTTTCTGCAGCGTCTTTGAAAGTGTTTAATTGTTAATTGTAAGTTTTAAAAGGTGACAAGTGTTTAATTGTCTCTGTAGGTAAACACATTGGAAGTGTTTAATTGTTAGTAATAAATTTCAATGGTGATAAGTGTTCCATTTGGTGTGAGATCTGTGAGCATTAGTCAGTTGTGATGTATCTGCAATGCTTTGGGCAATGTTTTACTCTTTCTATTCCTTTTTTAATGGAAATGTTCACAGTTAGACGTTGAATTCATCATTGGTTTGCCATTTCACTTATAGATGATGTTTTCTTTCATGCCTGCTGCAGGAAGCTTTGGTTGGTGAAAGCTCTGGTGAAGAACAACTTTTTTCTTCAGAAAGTAATTTGGCAAGAGAGGGTCCTGGTAGTGAGCTTGATATGTATATACAGAAGCTCAGGGTATGTTCTGCCTCATTTTTCCAATTCTTTTTTTGTAAAATATTTCTTTCCTCCTTGCTCTTCTTTCCCTTTGTTAGTTTTCCAATCTGCAGTATAACTTACTGTGGTTGAAGTACATCATGCAAATTGCTATGATAACTAGTTTGCAAGTGGGTCAAAATTCCATTTGCATTTTTTTTTTTGGGGGGGGGGGGGGGAGTATATGGTTTAGGGGGACGGTATGCCTCCTAGTGGGACCATCCCTGCTAAATGCAAGGTGGGCAAAAAGGTGAAGTCCTTTTTTTTTCCTTCATTGTTACTTTACATAAAACTGGTACTTCCTTTTCTTCACAAACAAGTCTTAAAATGGTTTGAAAGCATTTGAAATTTGGGGTTTGAGCATAACAAGTCTGCTCTCCTTTTAGAACTTGAATCTGAAATGATATCGCACTCTTGAAACTGAAACCAAAACATAAATTCTGACCGTTTCTCTGTAAGTTAAATTATCTAAAAACTTCACCTATTTATCCGCTCTTTTTCTTACCCTTCTCCTCTCCTCTTACTTTTGGTTGCTTCTTGTTGTGTTATTTGTGCCTATTTTTATGTTGTTCCTATGTAACCTTTTCATCCTTTTAGACTTTGTAATGCAGAGTCTGGTATGACTTTGCTGTTTTCTGCTTTTACCTGCGAGTTTTTCTTCCTATTTCTTTGATTTATAATGCGAATGCCTTATTTGCTGAAATTTGGTTCTTGTCTCTTATTTTTGTTTTGCTATGGACAGGAGCAGTACGGAATTTCATATTCTGATTTCAAAGTGAGATCAAGCCCCCGGTTGCACAGATTTCAGGTATTAACGAAGTAGGTGTAAATTGTTGAATTCCTAAAACCGGAAAGTGTGGGAAATTAAGCAACAATATTAGTTAAATATATAGTTTAAAAAATTATCCTTTGTTCTAGTTGAATTTGGTAGGGTTTGTGCTGCAGCTTGTTGGTCTATGTACATGAAGCCTGTTGTACTTAACTAACAATATGTGCTGCGTTGTGAGTCGCATTAAGTGTTTCATGCTGAAGTTGAATTTTGATTATCTGATTTCAAACATCATTCCATAGATTTTCCTTGTTAAATGCTTAGACCCTCTTAGTAGTGCCACTAACAACCATTAGGATAGCAATTTCTTAGGCCATTTACGTAATGTGATAATGTCACTTTCCATAACAGTATAACAGGCACATAATGGCTCCCTGGTGGCTGTACTTGGTAATGACAATTTTAGGCCCTTCTACTACATGTCATTTTGCATGAATGGTTTTAGTATTTCGATTATGTAATGCACGATATTTCCATTATAATGCATGCTATCTAAAACCGTGTTTTGAGTCTAACACTGTTACCTTTCTCTGATTTTATGTCGCTGTTGAGTCTAGGACAGTGATCTTTCTTCTTTCTTATTCAGTGACATGATTTTTTATTCGTTCTTTTTTGGGCTACTTGAGGACTGGAATTCTATTACTTGTTGATTTCATAAAGCCTGCGTTGTTACCTTTTCTTTTTCATTCCTTATTGTTCATGGACTCCATATTCAGTTCTTTTATATGTGCTTTAACTCCTCATTGAGATATTTATATATATAGAAAATGGATTTAAACATGTCCAATTATCAGATAAGGGGGGGGGGCTAAAAATCGTGTTACTCTTTCAGGTAAAAATAGCAAAAAACCTAAATATTTTTTAAAAATTTTGCAAGACAAGTTTGTACCAAAGTTTTAGAAATTAATAATTCTATATACACTTTTTTGTCACAAATGCAATTGGTGTGGGGGATTAGGTGGTGGTTGGGGAAAAGCAATGGTGGTAGGGATTTTAAAGTTTTAGGTGTAAGGTTTATTTAGTTATACAGTGAGGTTTAATCTTTTGTTATATGTGAGAAGATAAGCCTTGGAGAAATGGTAACCCATTGTGAGTTTAGAGGTCACGTGCTCAAACCACAAAAACATCTTCTATGATATACAAGGGGTCTAATAGAGAAAGTTCAGACACCATGATGTAGGGTCCTCGTGCGATAGGCCACCCAATCTTTTAATACATGCGGGTCCCATTAATTGTTAATTTAGTGTTTAGTAATTCAACTATGTGATGAAATGCTTAATTATGGATGGGCTGTATTGAATTACCGCATTCTATAGCATTTCATATAAAATTGAAGCCAAAAATGTTGGGTATAGATTTGCAAAAATTTGAAAAATTCTGTATATTTTTGTAATTTTACCCTTTCTTTATCTGATGTAATAAATCCAGGCTGCTTGAATGATTTACCAATAGGCAGTTAAGGTTGTACCATTTCATTTCTTTGGTGCCTTCTCGGCTCCTATTAATGTAAGCCTTATTTTTTTGATAAAAAAATTCCATTTTTCTTGAAAATGGAGTAAGAAGATGGTTTAAAAGCCAAGGAAAGCTAGAAGTTAACTCAGAGCTCTGGCATTTGGAAAATATTCAGAGGAAAGAAGCAAGATTAGGGTTCTTGTAGATATTGATGCATGGAATTGGACAATACACAGCTGAATGATCCAAAGGAAGGTAGGAATGGACCTTAAACAAAAAGTCCAACTTCAAATGAATCTGATATGATCAGAGGAAGGTAGAACGCAAGTGGTATACCCCAACCGTTTTAATAGTAAATGCACGAAGGACTGCGACTTAGTAAAACCATATGCTCAACTGACCTGATAACAGCAACAACTAATGGCACACTTGTCTCATCTCTAAGGTGTATCCATGAAGCTATCTTGGAATTCAAAAACCTAACTATCCTCTTTAGGAGGCAGGAGAGAAAAGGTGGCATTGTTGGCATCCACTAACATCTCTTTGCAGAAGAAATACCAATTCCTGCTATGGTTCTTATTTCTGATGATATTCATAAACAAGCCCTCTTTTTATTTCGAACTATACTTCTGCCCCATTTGTGTTTGGACCTTCAGCTTTTTTACTAATAGAGTAGTAGACCACTGAACTTTTTAGTATTTAAATTAGACCCAAGAAATTATTATACTAGAGAAACTTTCTATTTTCTTTAATTCTATCCACTAGTCTATAGTGACACCAATAGTATATGAGACCATGCCGAATAATAAGAAATCAACTATAAATCTTTCAATAAGGCTGATAGACTATGGTGATTTATCAAGCTCCTATCTGATCCAACACGTTTCATTTAAATGTTATAAGCAGCATTGAATTTAGAAACTCATTTTAAATTTTCACCCTTCCTCTGTCAATGAGGAGTTATCGATGAATTATATAGGATATTCTCTTGCGTTCTACGAGAAATGGATTCTTTGTTAATCATTGATGTGTTTCCATGTGTGGCTGGAACACTAAATCCAGCTATGCAAATTCATAACCTTTGATTGGATTACAAAATATTGCATAGTAAAACACAGGACAACCGTGATGTTTTAGAATCATGGAATGAAATATTGGTAGATAACCGATATATCGGCCAATTAGTATCAGTCTTGGGACCAATATTTTCATGCATCCGCAGAATAATACTGCAATTAGGAACAATCTATTGACAACAGTAATTTCCTTTAGATGTTCTTCAATTCAGTTCATAGTGAACTTGCTATTTAACAACCACCCATTTGTTTGGTGTCTCTACTCTCTACACCAGTAACACGAGAGTGATCACTCTCATCATACAAGCATGTATAAGTGGGCTAGTCCAAACGGATTATTAACATCCTATTAATAATCATATGACTAAGAAATTTTCTAGATTTAAGTACCAATAATAATGTCATCCTCCACTCCTTGTGAGTATATTGTCTTGACTGTAATTCTGTGGACTTATCCACAGTTAAATATAAAAATATTGTAATGTTAATGAATTTGTCCTTTATAAATTAATGGCATAGGATTTCATTGCAAATAATAATCCCTAGAATAGACCATCTGATTGGTTTTATGGCATGAATTTAACAAATGATTGATATGTAAAATGGTAGCCAAGCAAACAAAAAAATATGCAGAGTGGTCTCCTCTTCAGCACGTTGTTTATATGAATTGAGCGGAATATAATTTATATGTCCTCACATTGGAACTTTATGAATTTGTTGATGCTGGTGTTTAATCTGTTAACTAGATTCTCAAGTGCATTTGTAGCAGCACTAGTGTCCAACATGTTAATGCATTTAGCTATTACTGTAATTTGTGGTCTTCTTCTTTTGTTTTCTTATTTTATGGTCAGTAATTTTATATTTCTAACACAAACCTAATACATGTTTTACCTGGTGAGAAGCAAATTCTGCCTTTTAGAGCACTCAAATTTGTCTGTTTAAAAAGATATCACATTGAACTGTCTAAATTGTTTTAGGTCATCTAAAAATTTAGACTTTGAGTAAAAGGGATCAATTTTGACACTCTAAATTCTTTTGTCTATCCATTCTAGTGCACTAGATTTCTTCTCTTTTCTCGATGCTTGTCTTCTCTTCGTCATTACCACTGCCGCTGCAGTTTCTGCCACCGGCGGCGCTCATAAACTCTGATTCACATCTTCCTCGAGCCAATACGTATACTTCTTCAATTAGTTTGGTGTATTTTAAATTGGAACTCCATTTTACACAAATCCTAAAATGTGAATCTGCTATAGATTTTGGTTCGGTCCAGTTCAGTTCTTTTTCCTAAAGCGTTGTTCCTTCCGGTCTTTAGATGATAGGATAAATAAAATATGATTGTTTCAATAAAGCTAAGGAATAATATAGTTGTTGGATGATATGACAAATATAATCCGATCACCGAAAAATGTATTCCACTGTTTGTAGAATTTCCTAAAAAATATAATTGGTATAGATAGTAAGTGTAGATAGTCTGATGTGTCATATATATTACAGCAGATGTCTAATTTTGGAATAACAATATAGATAGTCTAATTTAGATATTTTGGATGGACTGTCCAATGTGAGTGCTCTTATTGTTCGGGTAAAAGTTTCTTATAGTTATATAGCTGGCACTCCACAAGTCTTAGCTTTTTTGATGCTATTTTTTGTTGCTTATAATTATGACTTAATTGTGCTTTTTGTTCTAGGTACTTGATGCTTTGTTAAAGCTCTTTTGTCGGTCAGATATATCTGCAGAGGCCATGTGGGATGGTGGTTGGCTTTTACACCAATTGCTTCCCAATAGTGAGGCAGATTTCAACAGGCAGCATCTAAAACTACTTAGAGTAAGAGATTTTTTTGCAAAATGTACGACCTTTCTTTTGAAACCTTTTCATGTCAGTAATGTGTTGCAGCTGGTAGCCATATAAGGACACAATCTGGACACATCCTCCACCACAAAGCTTTAAGGCTACAGCATTCCTCTTGATTTTAGGCAAAATCCTCTGAAAGTTGAGACATAGTTAAATCCTTTCTTCATTACCCTTTTCCAAGTTTTGCCAGCATACCTATCCTCTTTCTGTTTCCTCGAAACCTGGATCAAATCACAATCCTCACCTGTGCATTCATTGATCTATATTTCAGATACCCAAGCTCTCTTAAACATTCTTCCGTCAAGTGTTGCTTCTAACTTGGTCTGAACATGTTCACTTCTTATTGCATATTTTTGAATTCACAATAGACATCCATCTTAGTGGCTCATTGTTTTTTTCGTTCTCATTGGGCTATGCATACTTGGAGCCAAAGGCCTAGTCTAATAACCACAAGGACTCAGCAACACTATGGATATGGAAGATACACTAGGACTGTCATAGCAGAACTGTATTAACTGTAAGCATGACAGGAATTCAATCCATCAAGCTTCACTATCAGATTTTTCCTTAATCTAATTGTAATCAGCACAGACACTTGGCTGAACTTCACAATCTGCTGCAGTGAAGATGAGCTGCTTGGAAAATTCTGGCATGCCTGTCTCCCCAGATGAAATATACTTAGGCGGCAAAAGCTTTCCTTAATTGATTCCTGGGAAGACTTTCACTATTCTCTTACCGATCCATGTCATCTCTTCCAGCCAAGTATTCTTCGTTTCTGGTGTCCTAGACATTGCTTAGCCTCTGCCCATATTTGAGAAGTGAAAGGGCAGCTGAGAAGTAGATGTTGATGGCTCTCCTCTTCCCATTAGACAAGACACACCAGTTGTGCTGGAATGCAACACATGCAAACGCGTCATCTTGTCTTGTTTTATGAATCTTTAGATGGGCAGCGAACAAGTAAAGTGATGGTTGAGTGCTTGGGTAAATTGGTTCTCCAGTGCACTGCCCCATACCATCCACTGAAGTGATAGTCTCTGTGTTTTTAGGTTTTCATAAGCAAGTGAAACAAAATTACCCATTTCCCTCCATTTATTAAATGTTAGTACCGTCTGGGCTGACGCTATACATTGGCTGAGCTGGGAAATTTACTTCTTTTGAAATACTAATAAAACATTGATACTAATTTATTGTTGGTATCTGCAAAAAGTTGTTATAAGTGGATTATTTGATAAGGTAGAAATGTTCTTTGTAGATTTTGTCCATGATACCACATAGCGAAGTAGAAGATGAAGGAAGCCTCCACCAGTCCATTATGGATTGAATGCTTTTCAACTGTTCTTAATGTTACAGCTGAAAGTTTCTTTTGAATACTGGTAAAAGTAGTTTGAGCTGGTTCATACCTTGGAACATCATCTTACACTTCTTTAGTTAGAGAAATTAAAGTAAGATGCAGCCTGCAAGTTGTTGTAGCTCAATGGAAAGACATAGAATGCCCCTGAAAGTTGTATTGCTTCATTATTCACCACCATCACATCACTGAATATGAATACTAATCCATTCACTCGCCATATCTATTTTATATGAAACAGCATAATAGGTCCATAGGGGATTCGACAAACATCTCCAAGGCATATAGGAAAACAGAAGAAGACATCATAAAATCATCACTAATTTTGAAAACTCTTGAAAGCCCTAAATTGAAAACTCTCACTCAAGATAGTACTGCGAGAACATCTGTTATACTAAGTCTGGGTATTTGAAGGTTGAACAACCCGATTGCAAGACCCAACCAAAAATGATGGCCACTCTCACTCACCATTATTATAGGTCAACATTTGTTTAATTTCAGAAATGAGCACCAGAATAGGAAGACTATTATTCAAAATGAAGCACAAATGAATCAGTTAAATGACTTGCTTCACAGAAATTCAGATGAGTAAAAGGGTTGCCAATGTAATTGATGAACTGAAAGCAAAATCCTATCTATTAAGGGTAATCCTGCTTCCGAGATACACTGATCTGATTGCAGTCTTAACAACAATTCAAATTTTCTTGAGGAATTGCTTAATCATGATTCTTGTGGTGATTTCAAAACGAACAATATAATTTTAGTCTCAGGTGAGAATGCTGAAATCTTGGATAGAAGGAAAGGGGGAGAAAGTGAGGTGGCAGCCATTAAAATGGAATTTAAAAATTTAAAAGAAATCAGCTATGATCCTGAGCCTGTAGCCTCTGCCATTGGCAAAGCAGATGACATTAATTCCTATAACGGATGAATGAAGTTGTACACTGCTTGCAGAATGAAGAGTCATATTATGTGTGGCAGAGTTGTTTAGTCTAGAGAAATGATGATATATAGATTATATGAAAAACTGTAGGTGGAGAAACTAAAGAGAAGCATGAGAGATAGAGAGAGACATTTGTTGGGTAGAGAATGGACATATGAGATAACAAAGCCGATGAAGAAATAAGAATTGGAGAGTTCTTATCTTGAGAAAAAAAGGGAGAATGGAGGGATTTAGTGCTTCTTGGCAATGTGGCAGCACCCTGATTTCTTTTCTATATATTTATAGTGTAAACACTCCCTGTTTTCAGCCAAATCTGAGAAGCAACATTTGTCCCTTGCTAATAAGCTTCTTCTATACATATGAAATCGGAGCATGCCCTTTACACTCAGCATCTCTTCGTTTTATTATGTACATTCATCTAACCAATAAGCTTTCCTTGCTGACTGAACAATATTGTTTCCTTCATACTTTTTGTATATGTTGTTTCTTGATTGCTCAACATTCCAATTTATACAAAATATAGCTGATATTTTTGCTTCCTTGTTAGATTTCTTTTTAGTTTTTGAGGTATTTGACACTCTTATAAACCTCTGTAGCATATCTCCATTTTAACATATCTCCTTATGCATCACATCCCCTTCAGCTCCCCCCCCCCCCCCCAATTTTCTAAGATTATAGCTCCATGGAACAAAATCTACTAGTTTTAAGAATTTCTTGACTGTTGATTTTAACTTCATTGTTTTGCTTGGAATAAGAGGGAAAGTGGCACAATAATACTGTTACTTGTGACCTAGTAGTTGTAGGCTAAAACTATTAAAATAGCTTCTTTGCATTTACGTGGTAAGGTTGCACACATTTTCCCTCGTCTGAGCCAGCAATCAGGAAAGCTTGCAATGCTAATGCCTGTAAACCCTTTAAAGCCTCTCACCATAATTTTAAATTTTAACTATGTGGCTTTTCTGGGTCATCTATCAAAACAATATATCTAGTAAATTCATCCATTATTAAGGTATACAAGTACTTAGACCTAAGCCTTAATGTAGGCCAATTATATTTAGAGAACACCAAGTTTCCACTGCTTGCACTACTCATCACCCATCACACGTATCTTGTACATGCTCCTTTCTTTTTTAGGTGGCTGAATGCTTTTTCTGGTAAATGATGGCTCAATCAATTGTGCAACTACTTTTGGTGGAAAAGGTCTGGTACAAATTACTGTGAGCGGGTCTATAAGAACTAAAAGTCCAGTTGTACAACAAAATAAACCAGATTACATTATCCCCAACTTATAAAGCCACTGTTTATCAACATTTTTTTTTTTTTTGTCAAGTATGAGCATCTTATTTGATAGTAGTAATTTGTGCTGTTGATATTCTCCCTTCTTTTCTAGAACCCTACATAGCATCTCTACAGGCACCACCCTTTCATAATTTTTTTTTTGTATTTATAAAAATTATTTGTTGACCTAATGTTCACAATTAGTTTTTAATAACTAAGGGTAAGCTTAATAAACTGGGAATATTGATTTTGTTTTTTCATTTCTGTTTTTGTTATGCATTCTACACTGCTGATGGGCTCCAGTTTATTTCCACTTCATTGATAAAAGTTAAGCTTGTTATAAGATAAAATACAGCCAATATATTTGGCATCAACCTACAGTGCTCAATGCTCCTAGATTTTTTTTGCCCTTCAAATTTCTCCTTGGATTGCGTTGGGGATTTGATATTAGTAAGCTTAGGTAAATACGTTTACCTATTAGTCAACAAGGGGAATGCTAAATACAGTTTTAGTAGCTTTAGGATGCTTTTTTCTCTGACTAGTTTGCTGATGATGCTATAGTGGAATGATGCCATAACTTCACATGGGCAGGAAACATTTAATAGCTGCTCTGCTGAACTCCTCCAGGCGGTTAAGGGAATCTGGCATGATCTACTTATTATGGTCATTTCTGAGGAGTGGAAAAAGTGCAAAGGAGGTATCTGAAATGATTATAGCTTCATAATTGAATGTTTGCTTAAAATGTTTTTTTCCTATACACACTGGTAACATCAGATTCTATTTATAGCCCTTGAGGCTTCATCTCCTCGGAAAGAGCTGAAGGCGATACTTCTGCCATCAGAGAAGTTGCATTTTGGAGGTAGTAGTGTTGCTGTTATCATTGGAAATTTATATTTCCTTTGTCAATGATAGCTTTTTAACCTATTTGTTGGTGTGCCCATGGGCATCCAGATGTTATTCCAAGTGAATCTTCATTTGCTGCCGGTGATAAAATGTGCCGGTTGGTGAAGGTATGTTGGATGCATTCTGTTTCGCTACTGTAGTACAATGCTACTCTATTTCCTGTGGTATAATTCCATATGTCTGTTTTGGTAGCATCCATTATGTTACTTTAGAACCATGTTCAACCAAACTAGATGGTGCATTTCAGTCAGATGATCCCCCCTTTTTTCCTTTATTGGTAAGAAACTCACACACACAGACCCAAGAAGAATTAAACCTTGGTCTTTCTTATGAAAGCATACACTTTCTCACTTGAAGTCCAAATGGTGTCTCCCACTAATATTTTGTGATATTCTCTATGCAGGTGTTTGTACTTCTTTGTCAACTCCAAATATTTTTCCATGGCCAAGTGCTGCCTGATCAACCACCAGTACAGCAACCAATCGATATACCCAAAAACTCCAGGGCAAATGTGGTTGGTCTGGTCAATGCTGGTCTGAAGCCAGGCACTGAACTAAAACTTGGTCTGCTTTTCTATCTCTTGCTTGCTGATCATATCTATTTCTGAATAATTGTAAGGTCCGTTGAAGTATTCTTTCAGATCTGCTTTTGATATCATGTTAATAATGCCAGTGGATGTCATATGCAGTTGATGCAATTCCTTGTCGAATAGCTTTTGAGAGAGGCAAGGAACGCCATGTCCGGTTTCTGGCCATATCAATGGGAACGGCTGGTTGGCTCGTCCTTGCTGAAGAGCTGCCCCTGAAACCACACCTTGGAGTTGTTTGTGTTGTCGCCCCACTTGCTGGCTGTAATGTATGTGTAGTGATTTCCATCATTTATGATGACGTAGGACTAGGTTGTTTGATGGGCTCCGAACAAAAGCAGCCAAGGCTCAAATCCCACTGTATGGGGTTGGCTAGGTCGATCATCTTTCTCCATCGCCATTTGTTTAAGCAGCCACCTCCAAAATCATAGCATCTCCAAATCATTTTCTATTTCGCTGTTCCAAGTTCTTGTTGTCTAACCCCTCTGCTTTCCTGTGCCTTCTAAGTCGGCACTCATTGTTGTATCCAAACCATCTCAAAACTCCCTTCTCTTCTTTCATCTTATCGTTAGAAGTGCCATCTCTAACATGCTATGAATTTGTTTGTTTTTACTTATCATTTGGAATTATATCACTCATCCTCTCATCCATCTTACCATTTACATATTTCTTCATGTATGCGTTGTTTTTATATTGGCAGTTTTGACCTATATAATGTAACCAGTATTACAAGTAATTCTTAAATGACGTATGATCCTCGAGAAATCTATAAAATCAAATGTTGGCTGATAGGTTCAGTTCTCTGCACTAGATATCATGATTTGATGTGATTTTGTGATATTCATTTCCTTTATCAGCTATTTTCATTGCTGGTCGATATTATCTTCACCTTTTTTTGCCCTCTCCATTATTGCAGCCCAGGGTAGATGACAAGCACCCCAGATGGTTACACCTACGGATTCGCCCATCTTCATTGCCCTCTATCTCTTCTGTGAAATCTACCGCATCTGGAAAAGCAAAGACAAAAGCTTTGGCTGATGGAAGATGGACCCTAGCATTTCAAGATGTGCCGTCCTGCCAGTCTGCTCTGTCTATGATTCTCAGAGAGACCGACCTACAAATTCTAGAGGTTGAGAGACAACTAAAACCTTTATTCGACCTTGGGTGCTCTATTGATTCTTTGGATTCTTCTTCACATCAGGAGTCAGCTTCTTCAACCACGAAACCATCCAATTTTCTACTGAGTTAATACATGTGGTTGATATGGATGGATTGGTAAAATTGTGTCAATCCACCCCTTTTGTATATGTGCTAAAGTAAAATCCTCGTAGATTAGTTGATATTATTAAAAATGCAGCCATTCTCTGCATATTTTACTCCCCCCCCCCCCCCCCCCCCGGGGGTCTGAGTAGTAAGTTTTTCGGCTTTGGCTTACTTCAGGGCTTGTTAGATAAGGTCTCCTCTGCTGCCAATATGCCTTATAAGCTGTATAGCATCATTGTAAATTGAGATTATATTGTCTGCATTTTATTTTATTTTTTGTGTTATTTTCACTTTTTGCTTTGTGCATCTTATGTGCCGTCTGGATCTTCATGGCAGCTTTCCGATAGAATCCTACCTTTTCTTTTCCTTTTTATTTATATATCATCTTTTCTTTGCTAAGCAACAGAATGCTAAATTCTACCTCTATTTTTGGCATTACATGAAGGGGCATGGTGTGGGGTGTTCTCCCAAAAAGGGTAAACCTATTTTATCTTTTATTCTCTACATTCACTCTGTACTTGGACGTTTGTTTTAAAATTCATCCTTATCTATGATTCGTCTAAACTAACTATAAATGGAAAAATGTGAACTGGGAGTTTAGAATGCAAAAAGTGGAATTGTTTGTAACTCATATTACAGGGCAAATCGAAGATAATAAGTTGCCAATCCAATTTGCCACTTCTCCATCGTATATTTAAGCAGTTTATGCTGTAAAGTTTTAAAAAGAAACCTTAGAAAACAGCATCGATGATAGAACGTACAGAAATGAGCACCGCAAAGCCACCGATCACCAGCTTAGGCTAATCAGCTTAATCAGGTATTAAGACCTCATTAACAATGGTATAACGCAGCCACCCAATTGCACCCACTTAAATGCTAATTTCCACATCACCTCTATGTTGGTAGTTTTATAACTACGCCTCACATTTAGAGCTACAATTGCCGAATAGAGCTATTTCTAATAAAACGGATCAAATGACCCCATTGATTGATGCCTAATTGCATCGCTTAATATATCAGTAGATTTCCACTACAAATAATCATGAAATAATCCAGCATTGTTTTACAAAATTTTACGAGATGCTGCACAACTTTGCCCCATTTACATGCTCATTGCATTCCCAAAACAAGTCCAACACATATCATGTGATACGATGTAATAAAAGTTGAACAATCATCTATCAATATAGAAAGAAATCTCAGTCCAGAAAGAGCACGTAGTCAGAAGTGGGAAATTTGATATAGTAAACCTTCTTTAAGATAAGTTTAAAATGGGTGCTGCTGGCTGGCAGGAAATGGAAATCAAATCAACGTGAGGGCATGCTTCATGGGCACCTACTACAAACGACTGTTCTGCCCTTCTTGTTCAATTCTGCTAGATAGCGACCACAAGAAAAAAGCTTGAGTAAAATTGCAACAGAAATGCAAGATCAAGAACAAGGCGACTAGAATCAGATCCTACTGTCTACCACTGCAGAGAAGCATAGGACACCTCTCTAATTATGGCAGCCATTTGTTCCTTCTGCACGTATTAACTTCACAAAACATGGACGATTTTAATTACCTGCAGCTGGGCAACAATTTATATCAACGGTTGCTGCTCCCACAGAACTTGTTCATCAATCTTGGTCAACGTCTCATCATCCACTCGCTTCCATGTAAGGATTCTATGGACCCCTGTCCATGACTTCTCCCCCTTCGAGAGTTCTAGAAGTATGACCCGTGCCCTCCTGGGCCAGCCTTCAAGTCCATAGCCGTGGTACCCAGAACCACCGCCGTAGCAGAACCATATCCCCTTTAGATTCCCGCAGAAATCATTAATGTGATCATGGCCCATGAAGACAGCTTTCACATTCTTCAGTGAGCCCAATGCCTGAAGAACTCCGGAATTCACTGATGAACAGCCTACAGCTTCTTGAAACTGGCCAACAATTTTTTGAAGATACAACTGTCTGATTTCTGGAATTGGAATGTGGAAAAATGTCAGTGCTGGAGGTGTCTTTGTCGACTGAAAAAAATCACCATTATGGTCGCAATCTTTACCCTGTTAGTATGCCACCTGCAACAAGTTAGTGAAATCTAGATTTTAAAACACCTCAGTTTCAAGAATTCAATAAAAATAAAGTTGGAGAAGCACATTTATTGGTTAGCAAACTGGACGTGAATCTGCAATCTAACTTTCTTAGGCTATTTTGGAGCATTAGTGGCAGTGATTCATTTACTTACAATTGTAGCATTTATAATAAAAAAAGGAAATAATTCATCAATTTTTCTATTCTAGAAGGCCGTTTCGTTATCTAGCAAATGTCTAAAAGCAGAACCAACTGCATAAACAGTATAGTCACAGAAGCAGATGGACCATTGGCTGATGATAGTTAGTAGCATGTTTTGCTAAGCTGAAAATGGGCTTGCTTACAGGTCCAATTATCCCTATTGATCACTAGGATATGTATCTGGCACTCGAACAATAGAAGGGGATTGCTTCAAACTTGAAGGAAAGCTATGCTGCCAAGACCCATGCTGGATCAGTCCCATGCTGTCTTTATTTTCATGTTCAACATATATAAGAATCCATTATTGTATATAAACCATTTGATACCTTTATCCCTTGAGAAATGCTATGAAACCAATGAAGTTGGGAATCTTTGATCCATCCATATGTTTTTCTACCATCCACAGTAGCCCTATCTCCACTGTCGAGAAAGAAGAGATCGAGGATGCTGCAATTCTCCATTACAGAACCAGCGGCACCTTGTACTGCTAGATTATAGTTCCCAAATCCGTCAATATCCATCAATGGAGTCTCCTTTTTGGGTTCAGAGGAGTTTTCAACTGATGGATTAACCTGTGAGACTGAAAAATCCATTAGTGAAATCAAAGACATCAATTCCTCACGGGTCATAGTCGACTCTTGGTCATGGTTCCCCAGAATAGCTGCCCAAGGAAGTCTAGATTCAACAGCTGGAGCAAAGGCTTTAAATAATGATTCAGCAGCATCTGAAGTGCTTGTCCCAAATATATTATCTCCTGATTAACGAGATTGGAGAAACAGCATTAGTAGCTTGTACTTCTCCTCTGTTCTTCTCTACTCGTCTTTCTTTTCATCATTCTGGATTTGGGGAAGAAAGAGATGAAGCAAAAAAGGAGAGGCAATAACCAATAAAAATAGGAGATTAGGAGGAACAAAACAAATCTTCAGTTGTTTATTTTCATGTATATTAGATAACTCATGGCATTTACAAACATGAAATGCAAAGTACTAATCCATTCCACCAATGACCCTAGCCTGTTTATTGACATGAACGTGAATGGCACCCATTCCATCACTGTTAACTGTTTATATGCATGATTACAAGTCCATTCTTAAACAGGTGGTTTTTGGCAACAATGACATGCACGATATTATGTATGGACGGTCCCCATTAATGAGGCAAAAAGAATGAAGCTCAACCTTCAGAGTCCTTCAGATTTCAGTTATAGGATTCCATTCATGGCAAACAACCCCCACTTCTAGCACCAAAAAAGTCAAAATTCACGAAACAAAGGCCTTCATCAAAATATCAATTCTATCATCACTGAAATACAGTTAAATTTGAGATAGCTTGAGGTTGTTCACCTACCAGTAAAAGCAATAAAATCAGGCTTCTCAGCTTCAATCAACCTCCGAACAAACTGGCTCGTGTTAAGGTCAGAACAATACCTAAATTGAGATCGCGACACGTCTCTGCACCTCGTCATCACACCGTTGCCGAAATGCATATCCGCGACCTAATGATCCGAAGAAAATGAAAATGAAAGAGAATTTAAATCAGTTTACAACTATGATTCTGTCGTTGTCTGAGTAGAAATCAAAGATCTGAAAATTGGAACGAACCTGAAGGATTTTGAAAGTGCCGTCGGAGCGGAAGCGCAGCGGGAGCTCCGGCATTCTCTTGATGGTAACGCGATCGAAGTGAAGTACTAAGTTGTCGAAGAACTGGGCGTGGAGAACGTAGAGAGGTAGGGAGAGGGAGGCAAGGTAGAGGACAGTGGCGGTCCACTTTTCACGAGGCGTCGCCATTTTCTCCGGAATTAAGGAATTCAGCTTCCGGCACGTCAGACGTAGCCTGTGCTTCGGGGGAACCCCTTACAACCTCAATAGCCAGCCCAGCCCAAATTCCAAAAAGCTTGTTTGTGTCGATTATTGGTAACTTAGTTATAACTTTTTTTTTTA
>JAODPA010075978.1:0-28449 GCA_025585075.1 Nepenthes mirabilis
AGTTGGTTTTTTTTTTTTTTTTTTTTTTTGTTAGTATCAAAAGGATTGAAATGTGATAGACTACTTTGCTCACTTCAAGAAGCTCTATATAGAGCTGAATGTCCTCATTGTAATTTTTTTTTTTGGCAATGTAAGAAAATTTGTGCGTAACGTGACTAGTTGGCTATCTTTTGTTTTCTTACCATGCTTAAGCGTGACCTTGAATATGCTCAATCCTAACTTTTAGCAAGTGCTAAGGTGACCTTCCCGACTGATGTATTTTTTGGATCTGCGTGTTGATCGCTATGCGTCACCTCTTGTTGGCTTTGTAGATTATGTATTGCATCCCTCCAGCCACCCAACTTCATTGTCAATTGGCCACCCTTCAAAATAGTGTAAAGAAATATTGTCCAATTCTTCATTACATGTCTACTTTATTTTGTAAATTATGTCAGTTTAATAAACACTATTGCATGTGAAATTGTCGTAGAGTCAATTAACAAGCTTTTGCTCCTTTTGAGGTAGTTCACTCAGATATTTTGTCACTTTTATTGACAATTATTCATAAACTACATGGTTATGTTAATTGAAGAGTTGTTCTACATTATTTTCTATCTTTTGTTCCTTCTTTGTTGAGATTTAAATCTTCAGTATGGACTTTATGTAGTGATCATGGCCTTTACTTCATCTATGTCCCAGCATGAAATTCACTAGCAATTCACCTGTCATGACCCCCCCCCCCCACACCAAAAATAAAATAAAATAAAATAGAGAAAAAAATAGGCATCTTTTGAAAGTGGCAAGTGCTCTCCTAGATTATTCTGGAGTGAGGCAAGACTAGGCACTTGTTAACTTATTAATCGAATGACCTTGACAATGCTTCAGGGGAAGATTCCACTTCAGATTTTATTCCTTGGCAAACCTTACACCCTATCTCACAAAGAATCTTTGGGTGTGCATGCTATATTTAGGACTTTGTACTCAAGTAACTAAATTTGAAGCCAAATCACTCAAATGGATTTTCCTTGCAATTCCCAAACTTAAAAAACATATCGGTGTTTCTTCCTCTAATTGGGATGATTCTTGTGTTATTTGATGTTTTGTTTCGAGAATCTACTCCTTTCCATCCCCATAAATTTTCTTCTTCTAAGTCAATCATTATTCTTGATGATGAGTTTCTTATCTATAGAGTTATTTATCAAGGTTTGTCTTCATCCCCTCTACCACTTTGTATTATTTATTGAATCTACATCTTGGTCCCCGTTAGCCATTAGGTGTTTTGTTCCTGTCAAATAGCAACTCATGAGTGTTCAGATTCTATGGCTCATGCTCCGGCAATCGACTTGGATCTTTTGATTAAGTAAAAGTCATTGTAGTTATGCAAAATGTCCTCTCTTTGCTGCTATTTTTTATGCTCGTGTTTTGACCTTGTTGCACGCTTTTGTGTCTATCTTAAACTCTCTTACGGTGTCTTAGACAGTCTTCGAAATTATTTTTCATTTTGCTTGGCGAGTAGCTATGGAGAAGAAAACGTCTGCCCTTGGGTAGAATGAAACTTGGATTTAGTTCCTTCATTGATTGGGAAGAAAACTATTGGTTATAAATGAGTTTGCAAGTGAAAGCCAATCCATAGCCTTTCTAGCAAGGTTAAAGGCCCGTCTAGTGACTAAGGGGTTTGCTTAGACATGTTACATGGACTATACTAATAGCTCTCCCTTGTTGCCAAATTGACCTCTGGGAGACTTTTTCTATCTGTAGTTGCTATTTATCATTGGCCCTTGCATTCATTGGATGTGAAAAAATATTTTCCTGCATGATGGTATTCAGGAGGAGCTTTATCTTGTGTAACCATCCATTTTGTTGCTCAAAGAGGAGTGTGGGCATGTTTACTAGTTAGAATAAGCGACATTTTGTTCGAACAGTGACTGTGTGCAATTTTAGGAAGATTTGGTGAGATTGTTCTTGAGTTTGGTTGTTCTCCCAGTGTGACATTCCAGATTTTCTTAAGGTAGTTAAATTATACAATATGAGAAAAATAAGATTTGGTGCATTAATTTGCGTTATTTAATTGTTAAATATTTGATATAATTTGGGACATACTAAGAATAATAATTATTTTAAGTGGACTAAATATTTTGAAAATTATTTTTTAGTGGCTTGTGAGAATTTTAATGAACAAATTAAATTAATAATTCGACAACTAAATATCATTCTAACTAATATTTACACTAATTTCCTAATTTTGCTGAGGTGGCTGGCTCTTGGAGGACTTATTATATGCTGGCATTTTATCATATGAGCTGTCCAACAATTAAGGTGGGCATTGGGTGACTCATCCTAAGTTTAATCTCAGCCAGACTCTTGATACCAACGTGGAAAGGGCAAAATTTATTATTTAAGTAGCAATAGCAGCTGCTTTACACTGGGAGTGGAGGCACGGCAAAGTTGAAATGTGTGTGTGAGAGAGAAAGAGAGAGAGAGAGAGAGAGAGAGAGAGAGAGAGAACAAGGAGAAGAGAATAGAAAACAGCGGTGGAAGGAAAATTCGGGCAGTCAACTTGAGTAAGTAATTCTGTAATTTCTGATCTGTTTTATATTCTCACAGCCTTACAGTTTCATAAATTATTGTGCATAATTGATGAATATCTCTGTCTGAATCAAATTTGATGAAAATTTGAAGGTTGTTTACAATTTACAGTTTTATTGGGATTTTATAAATTTAAGACAACAAGTTGTTATGGGTTGGATTTCTACGTTGAATCAATTTCATAGAGAGTATATGAAGTGATTTTGATATTTTGTAAGCGTTAGTAGTTGGTAAATAAGTTGAATTTAATTGTTATTCAAAAACAAAGAGGGGGGGGGGGGATGGAGCCCATGAACTTCAAATATGGAAAACTGAGGGAAGTTATTTTTGATGTGCAAGTTGATTTTACAGTGTGTGGATATGTGTTTTGATGTTTCTATGTTGGGATGTTGGTGTAAACTTTTGTATAATGGTTGAATTTTGGAGAATCTGTGCACTGCACCCTGTTCTTGAAGGTGTGACTCTGTGTGCGTGAAATGAGGAAAAAGAAAGAATTTAAATTGAGAAATGTTAAATAGATGTAACAGTTTTGTGTAAACCCTAGTATCTGATGTCCGAAATGAATTCTGGTGGAAAAATGGCTGTGCTTTGTCCTTGAGCTCTTTGGGTTTTGGGTATGGGTTTGATGGAGGATGGTGTAGGAGTAAATTTGAAGAAAAAATATTATTTAGATATGTTAGTGAAGTTATTTACTGGAAGTAAAAATATTTTAATAATTAATTGGGGTGTAGGCTATTCTAAGTTAATTTTGTTAAGTTCGAAGTGTTTGGAAATAATTTTCTATGGGTATATTTCAGGTGACCCAATATGATATACGGAGTATTACTCATATATCTATGGATTAACTATGGTAAAGTAGTGTAAGTGTTTGAAGATAAATTTTAATCACTTAATTAGAGAAGATATTCAATCTGACATAATTATGGATATTATTTTGGTATTATAGTTTTGTTCCAAGCATAGTGAAGGATTATAATCACTTGGGTTATTGATATTTTTAAGAAAATATCATTTGGGATTAGTTAAAAAGTTATATGTGATGAAGTGGATTGAGTCTTGATAAGGTGAGAGAATTAAACGACACCTTTGGCTCTGTTTTGATATTCGTTGGCTATTGGATATATGCATTTTCCCCAATTGTTCAATTCTACATGATTCTGTTGATGTTGATCATCGTTGTATTAGTATTTTATCATATTTATTTTTTCAGACCTTCTTATATGGGCCTTGTTATTCTATTGATATGTACTTACTTTCTTATGGTCCTACATGAGTCATTGTTATTGCTAATTTGGTAGAATGTGGTAGAGAATTACATGTGAAGATTACTTAGAATAGACGGTGCATGGATCTTAAATATTTCATGTTATAGTCTATTGTACTATGATACTTCCTTCTACATCCCATGGATTAAGTAAAGGAAGATATGCAAGATGCTATTATATCTGGACGACATGGACACCGGGATACCTTAGTTTAATTCATACTATCTGATTTTGAAGCCATATCGTTAATCTTGAGAACATATATTATGTGATGTATTTTTCACTTAAAACCTATGTGTATATATTATGATAGGGATATCTAGTGATTAATGGCTTGGCTCGACCACAAACGTGTAGTGAGATGCTCATTGCACTGTCTAGTGGGGTGATAAACAATAGTCTTGAGTATGAAGTAATTTACCTAACTAATAGGGGCTTAAATTCATTAACTTTAGGTTCACAGTGATAGGAAAAACCACATTTTTAGAAAATATGATTCTCATAGATGTTTCTTATCGAGATTTTCAGTTTTAATATGTGCATGTATAAAATCCTAAAACTCCCGTTTATATTTTGTTTCATATGATGTAGTTGACATTTCATATATTGTAGCTAAGACATGGTGCCCATGAGTTTTTATTGTGATATTATAAATTCCTCGGATTTTACTAACCTTCACTATTATTGTATTTCATAATTATGGAATTATTTGCTGGACATTTGGTTCTTTTTTCTTTTTCTAATCAGCCAATAGGTGGTCGTGCTTTTTATAGAGTAGTTTGAATGAGAGACTCTTAGTGGACTTTTATTTATTATTGATAGTTGTGTAAGCTTTTGTAGATTTATTTGTAATAAGCTTATGTAGTATTTCATATGCATAAAATGTATAATGAAAAATAGAGAAAAATGTTGATGGGATTAATGTAAGTTTTAGAGTATATGTTTGTTGTCACAAGTATTTGGGTTTAGTGGATTTCAGCGCCATTTTCTGGACATTTTATGGTTGTTTATTATGATTCATGACACCTAGTTATAGTGGCACATTGTTTTCTATCATTACTCTAGTGTTGAGTGCATTTTTGTAGTTGTTTATATGGATGATATTTTGAGTTTTTGGTAGTGTCAATATTGGTGTTGCTAACCCCAAAGTGTTTCTTAAAAGTCGTTTTAAAACCAAGGACTTGGGAAGTCTAAGGGATTTTTTCGGTATTGAAGTTATGAAGTGTCATTGAAACATCTTTTTTTTCACAACAGTTGTACACCTTAGATTGGCTGTGAGATATTGGCATGTTGGATGCATAACGTTATAATTCACCCATTGACCCATGGGAAAGTTATCTCTTGATGTGAGAATTTTTGCTGAGCTAGAGTGATGCCATAAACTAGTTGGAAAGCTTAACTATCTCTCTGACTCAACTAGATAATTGCATTCTCCGTAAGTGTTGTGAGTCAGTTTATGTCCTTTCATTGTACTCTACATTGGAAGACTATTAAGCATATTCTACCATACCTTAAGGCATACTATGGTGAGGCTTGATATACTCTTTAGTTATTGTTAAAAAAGCCAAAAAGGCTACCCGCAATGCCGTTACTATTCTTAGAATTAGTTCAAAATAAAGTATATTTTAAAATAAAGCTATATTTTTGATAAATAAACTATATAAAGATAAAATAGTTTAATAGTCAAACAAAGTACCATTGTGCAATTTTGTTTTTGCAAACATATCTATAAATTTAAAATATTAATGAGTAGATTGTGAAANCAGGAGGCATCCTCGAGTGTCACTCCAATATCCTTCATCCATCTTTAACAGCAAGTTTAACGGAAACTCAGTTCTTGGTCTGTGTTCTTTATTGGCCATATATCATAGTTCAAAAGTCAGAAGAGTTCCACTTGCTGCCCATAATCCATATATTTTCTTATTCATTGCAGAAGTTCATATCATCAAAGCCGAAGCTCAATTCATGCAAAACCGAAGTTCATTTCATACAACAGTAGTCAGAGTTCATTTATGAAGAAGAAGCCGGAGTTCGAAGTCTTTCAAAACCGGAGGTCATTTTCTTTAGCCGGAGTTCGTTTTCTTTAATCGAAGGCCGGAGTTCGTTTCTTTAGTTCAAAACCGGAGTTCTTTATTTATGAAGGACGGAGCACAATTACATTATGCTCCAAAAGTCGGAAATTCTTTAATTAGGGACGGAGTGCCGTTGTCATTTTAAAGGACGGAGGACTTGGGCGGTTCTCTAAACGGACGGAGGGCTTTTGTTTTACAGAAATCCGGAGTGACTTGTCTTTAAATAATTCGGAGTTCAAGGCCGGAGTGGCTTTTCTTTTAAATTCCGGAGTTCAAAGGGCGGAGTGGAATTTCGTTTAAAGAATCCGGAGCTCAAGTGCCGGAGTGGATCATCATTAAAATCCAGAGACAAAAGGGACGGAGTGGATTTTCTTTGAAAATCCGGGTTCATAGGCCGGAGTGGATTTTCCTTAAAATCCGGAACTCAAATGGACGGAGTGGATTTTCTTTAAAAATTCGGAGCTCATAGGACGGAGTGGATTTTCTTTGAAAATCCGGAGCTCATAGGACGGAGTGGATTTTCTTTGAAAATTCGGAACTCATAGGATGGAGTGGATTTTCTTTGAAAATCCGGAACTTATAGGACAGAGTGGATTTTCTTTAAAACCCGGAGCTCAAATGGACGGAGTGGATTTTCTTTGAAAATCCGGAGCTCATAGGACGGAGTGGATTTTCTTTGAAAATCCGGAGCTCATAGGACGGAGTGGATTTTTTTAAAATCCGGAGCTCAAATGGACGGAGTGGATTTTCTTTGAAAATTCAGAACTCATAGGACGGAGTGGATTTTCTTTGAAAATCCGGACCTCATAGGACGGAGTGGCTTTTCTGTAAAATCCGGAATGCTTAATCCGGAGTGTTTTCTGTAAAATCCGGAGTGCTCAATCCGGAGTGCTTTCCGTAAAAATCCGGAGTGCTCAATCCGGCGTGCTTTCTGTAAAAATCCGGAGTGCTCAATCTGGAGTGCTTTCTGTAAAAATCCGGAGTGATTAAAGGGACGGAGTGCCTCATTGACGGAGTACACTTCCTTTCCGGAGTACTTAAAGGGACGGAGTTCTTTTAATAACGCAAGGGCCGGAATACTTTTTCACAGTGAACGGGGCACTAAATTCATTAAGAGCCGGAGTACTTTTTCGCAGTGGACGAAGCACTAAATTCATTAAGAGCCGGAGTACTTTTTCACAGTGGACGGAGTGCTTAGTTCATTGAAGGCCGGAGTTCATTTTATTTCTACAGTAGGTCGGAGTACCATAAGGCCAAAGTTTCTTTTTACAAGAAACGAGCATATTATTTAAAGGGCCGGAGTTCATTACAGTAGACCGGACTTCTTCTTAGGACATAAGGCCAGAGTTTCTTTTCCTCAGTGGCCGGAGCGTTTAATTCGTTAAAGGCCGGAGTGCATTTTCGTTTTCTGTAAGGACGCCGAATTCATTTTTCTTGAATTTCAAAGATTGAATTTGACAGAACGTTGACAGAAAATATCTAAAATCATGCATAACAGAATTTCATTTAAACATACATTTCAGAGCGAACAGTAAAATCATGCTCATACAGAATATTAAATAATTTCATAATAACATAAATAAAGCATGCATTTTTGAAATATGGGTGAGTATCTTGCCTGAGTTCCTTTCTACTTTGCCTAAGCTTTCGGCCTCCTTCTTTAACAATAGTTTCTAGTGGTGCCTTTTTCTAAGGTTCTTTGTCCCTATTTATAGCCCGTGAGAAGGCGGCCATCACTTATTATTTTTCCCTATTTTCCAACGTTGCCATAATAATCCACCTTTCCCACGCAGATTTTGTTTTCCAACACGTATCGGAAAATGCAGCCGTTCAATGCTGCTCCTTCCCAAAGTTCTGCCAAACAGTGACCGGACTTCTTCAACAAGTCCGGACTGGCATTTTACTCCTGAAATCCGGAGTGATCCGGACGCGTCGAGAATCCGGAGCATTTTAAGCACTGGTTTTCACTTCGGAAATCCGAAGTGATTTCTTTCAGGCAAATCCGGACGCGTTTCTACTTCAAGAATCCAGAGTGTTTTAAGCACTCGTTTTCAGTTCGGAAATTCGGAGTGATTTTAAGAAATAATCCGGACTGAATTTTCATAGGGAAATCCGGACAGCAATTCTCTTAATGAAATTTTCGGACTTCTTCACCTTTAGATTTCCGGTCAACGGGCGTTAACCGGACCTGATGGTTAACATTTCCTTATTCAAATTTTTGGGTCGTTACAGTATATGATGGTAAAAAGGAAAAATTATGCTTCTACAGGTTAATAGTTTAGCTTTCGTTCTAAACTTTTGAATATACTGTACGGGTCCTAGATGGCATCTCGTTATCGAACTATTAGTGTAGTTAATGATTTTATAGATTTGCACTATGGATGGCACATGTGATCCTATGTATGCATGTTGTAAGAAGAGTTGTAGTATATTTGATAGTTGTGTACTTGTAATGGCTAATCATCAGGTTGTATTTTTGGGTTAATTACAAAGGAGACTCTATCAAAATTTCTGCAGAAGTCTTATCTTATATTTTAGTACCGTTAATTCTTTTTCTATCTTGACGGAAACTTCTGAGGAAAAAAAAAGAAAAAAATCTGTTTCGTCACTAAGTGTATGCAGATTGGCGACTCACTCACTGGTACACTGCGTGATAAGCTGATCGCGTTCTTACGGCAGAACATTGACATCTTCGCATAGACTCCCGTTGACATGCCTGGGATTTCGGCCGGAGTAATGGTCCGTAAGTTAAGCCTTGATCCCGACCAGAAGCCTGTCAGATAGAAGTAGAGAACAACTCGATGGAAAAGTTGGTCACTATTCGGGAGAAAGTAAGGAAACTATTGGACGCTAGTTTTATAAGAGCAGTCTAGTACCCAGATTGGCTTTCTAACGTCGTCCTGGTAAAGAAAAGTAGCGAAAAATGGCGAATATACGTCGATTTTACTGACGTTAACAAAGCTTTCCCGAAGGACTGCTTTCCTTTGCCCAGGATCGGCCTGTTGGTAGACTCCACATTCGGATATGAGCTGCTGAGCTTCATGGACGAATACTCTGGCTATAACTAGTTTCGGATGAGCCCAGAGAACGAGGAGCACACCTCATTCATGACGAATTAGGGCACTTATTGTTATAAGGTAATGCCATTCCGTCTAAAGAACGCAAGAGCCACCTATTAGCGGTTAGTAAACAAAATGTTCGAGAAACAAATCGACCGCAATATGGAAGTGTACGTTGACGACATGCTCGTCCAAAGCAGAACCACCGGTGACCATATTCGCGTCTTGAAAGAATCATTTGAAGTGCTCCGTGCACATCAAATGAAGTTGAATCTGGCCAAGTGCATCTTCGGAATGTCAACGGGAATGTTCCTGAGTTTCATCGTCTCCCAACAAGGGATCAAGGAAAATCCAGTGAAGATCAATGCCCTCGCGGACCTGGCTCCCCTGCGGAGCATCAAGGATGTCCAGTGGCTGACCGGACGACTGGCAGCCTTATCTCACTTTTTAGCAAAGTCTGGTGACAAGTACTAGCCGTTCTTTAAGGCTCTAAGGCGGACAAAATCAAATAGATTTCAATGGACGGCAGATTACCAGGTAGCCTTCAATGAGTTGAAATAATATCTGGTTAGCCCGTCATTTTTAACGTCATCAAAGGACGGAGATGAGCTATACCTTTGCCTTGCACTGTTAGAGGTGTCCCTCTGCTCCGTCCTCGTCCGTCAGAACTCCGACACTCAGCAACCAGTCTACTATATGAGCAAAATGCTGACCGGCCCAGAGACGCGCTACCCACGTGCAGAAAAGTTAGCCTTAACTCTCGTATTCTCTACTCGGAAACTAAGGCCCTACTTTTAGGCACATTGCGCGATCATTCTCACCAACCAGTCTCTGAAGAGCATTCTCCAGGAATTCGACGTTTTTAGGTGACTGGTAAAGTGGGCTATCGAATTGGGCGAGTTCGACATCGAGTTCTGGCCCAAGCTTGCCATTAAAGGGCAGCTCTGGCCATCTTCATTATCGAGATTATGACCCCAATTCTCTAAGAACAAACCACTGATAATACAAAACGGCATGAGGGTGTGCCAGAATGGGTCCTCCACGTAGATGGATCGTCTACAGACTCAGGCAGTGGAGCCGGGGTGGTCCTCAAGACCCCTAACGGGTTTGAGGTGAAGTACTCCTTTAGACTAGACTTTTCAGCCACCAACAATATTACCGAATACGAAGCCCTGTTAGCCGAGCTAAGGTTTGCCAAAGAGTGCTCAGCTAGACGATTGGCTGTCTACAGCGACTTTGAATTAATCGTCAACCAAGTTAATGGGAGTTCTAAGGCAAACAACTCACACGTGACCAAGTACTTGACCAAGGTAAGAAAGGCAACCTGGAGTTTTGACAAGCTGATCCAAATCCATGTTTCCAAGACCGAAAACTGGAAGGTCGACCAATTGGCCAAAACAGGGGCGGCCGAAAATCCAGAACAGTACTCAAGGGACATGAGGGAGGTTCTGAATGCTCCCAACATAGATAAAAAGGAAGCAATACAGTCTCCGGAAAAGAAAATTGGATGACACCATACCTAAGGTATCTAGCGGATGGAGCACTGCCAAAAGACATAGACGAGGCCAAGTGGATCAAGAAGACGATCGGCTGGTACACTGTAGTCGATGGATGATTGTATCGCTGTGATTACTCGACTACGTATCTTCGGTGCCTAACCTCTAAGGAAGCCGACTACGCCTTGGGCGAAGTCCACCTTGGGATTTATGGATCGCACGTCGGCGGCAAGAACTTGACATTCAAGATCATGCGATAAGGCTAGTATTGACCGTCTATGAAAAAAGGTGAACTCAAATTCGTAAAGAAGTGTGAGAGATGTCAGCTTCACTGCAACCTTTACCACTAGCCGTCCGCCGAGCTAAAGTCCCTCCAGGCGCCTTAGCCCTTTGTGCAATGGGGACTTGACATTCTCAGTCTGTTTACCATAGCGATGGGGTAGAGAAAATTTATCATTGCAGGCATTGTCTACTTCACCAAGTGAGTCGAGGCTGTCCCGCTGACTAAGATCATAGAGTATAACACTCTTAAATTTGTTTGCCAGAGCATTATTAGCAGATTTGGCATTTCAGAGGTCATAATAACTGACAACGGAACTCAATGTTCAAGAAAATGCTTCACCAAGTATTGCGCCAGCCTGTGCATTAGGTTGGTCCACACTTCGGTAACTTACTCTCAAGTGAATGGACAAGTTGAGGTCACGAACTGCATGCTACTCCAAGGACTTAAGACCAAGCTGGAGGACGCAGGGGGCTTCTAGGTAGACGAGTTCCCCTCCGTCCTCTGGTCCTACTAGATGACTCTAAAGGAGCCAACTTGCGAGACGCCCTTCAGTCTTTGCTACAAGACTGAAGTGGTGATCCTAGTTAAAATCGGGCTTCTAAGTCTTAGGGTTAAAACTTTTGACCCGCAAGGTAACTCCCAAAAAATTTAGGAACACCTAGACCTGTTAGAAGAGGCCCACGATGCCGCCAGGATGCAAATGGCAGTCTACCAACAGCGAATCATCGGCTATTACAACAGGAAGGTAAAAGCACGACAATTCGACGTTAGAGACTTGGTCTTGAGAAGTGTCGAGGCTACTGGCAAGATCGCCAACAAGAATAAGCTCTCCCCGAACTGAGAAGGGCCATTCCTAGTCTCATCGTCCTGAGAAACGGAGCATACAAGCTTTGGAACCAGGATGAAAGTTGGTCCCACGGACGTGGAACGCGATCCACTTCGAACTCTATTTCCAATAATGGCCTTGGTAGGTAGTCCGCTTGTTTGTATGTAACTTCTTGTATTCAATTTTCAATTAATAAAATAAGTATTCCCTTTGGCATGTTGTATGTGTTTCCTTCTTTATATTGTATGCATGTGTATTTTTCTTATTGCAGGGTTAGGCGACCTAGACAACTCCTAAGTCGGGCAGGTCTTCACCTGCTCGTTACTAAACTCTGGTCATTCAAGCGGCCCACGAAGCGGTTGTACTTAAACCTTGATCATCCAGGCGGTCTATAAGCGGTCGTATTCAAACTTCGATCATTCGAATGGCTCGTAGTGGGTTGAATATAAGCCCTGGTCATCGAAGTGACCCGTCAGCGGTCGTATCTAAACCGCATTTGGCAGCACAAGTAACAATCTCATTTATAAAGAGATAGCATGATCAATTAACGATAGTCGATAGGAGTGAAGTACTCCTCCAAAGCTGGCCGCCCAAGTCTATGTTTGAGCAACGATGTCAAGCCTTACGCATGAGTGAGTACCAATCAGGCTTAACGCCAACGACAGCCATGAGGCCACCCCAAGGACTCCAATCCTACGGGAAGCTCCACGAGCGCCTTAAATAAGACGGACGGCCAACTTGCAAGCAGTATACCAAGTTGGCCGGGCAATACAACTATGAACAAGCTAAAAACAGCAATAAAAAGCAAAGGCATGCAACATACATGAAACTACTCATTTTATTGCTTATGATAGTGTGCATTCACATCACTGAATAAAAAAGAACTAAAGTCACCAAAAACTAAGGAGGCAGTGGTGGCCCTTGACTGCTCGATGGCTCTCCCACGACGCTCTCGCGGTGCTGAGCATGCCGGTTCGATAAGTCCATAAGATCCACTGAAAAATCAGGATCAACTAGCAGTACAATACGCCGTCTGATGTTGATCCCCTCCTATAATCACGGCAGCATCATGTCTGCGACCTCGTGAGGGCTAATGCATAGGCTAAACTCGTTCTCCAAAGTCGTCATCTACCCCACAAGCTGGTCGAGACGCCTCTTGACCCGTTCATTCTCCTCCTTTAGGCAGTCGCTCTCCTTACCAAACTGGCCACCACAGCTTCCTTCAACCTAGCAACCTCCTCCCTTAAACTGGCATTTTCTACCTTCAAGTTAGCCAACACAAACTCCAAGGTAGCAGCATCCTCCTGGTGCTCCGCCTTCAAAGCTTCTAGCTTTGAATCGAGTCAAGCAATCTCCAAATCCCTATCGGAGATCATCTTGTCTCTCTACCCAAGCGCTTTAGTAACTGCACCTATGACCTTATCAGCTTGAGAAAAAAAGGGTCAGCGACGGCAAAGTTAAAGACAAGGCGAGTAACAAAAGTATACCTGTCAAATCCTTCCCACTGGCCTATCTAGTCTAGCATGAAGATTTGGCCCTAGCGGCGGTGGACTAGCAGTAGACCTCTCCTGGGCAGGGTTGATAGTGACCTTTGCTGCGAGCTCCTCTGATAGCTCATCCGAAAGGTCCTTCGTCCCCACTGGTTTCTTAGGCACAGTAGGAGGCTCAAAAATCATCTCCTACTACTTAATCTACAGCTCCACAACTGGAGACCCAATAGATGGCTCCTGCGGCTCAGCTCACGACACGCCAGTTGGCACAAGCGTCTTAGTAGACGACTCGAGAGTTATTTCCTCTATCCTAGGTTGAGGAATTGACGTCAACTCCACCAGCACATGCTATGTCAAAACAATGACACCGCTTGCCCTGGCACTCAGCATAGCATCATAAGCCTCTAAAGCCAACTCAGTTTCAATCCCGGAGATGCCGCCTACCCCCGCAAGGTGCCCAGCAGCTACGTAATCTGGCCCAGAAGATGACGAAGAAGGCGCCACCATGACTGCCTTCTTTTGCTTTGGATTAGTGGAACAGTATCAGGAGAACGAGCACCTATAAGCATGGCTCTGGTCCTCTTTTCCCCCCGCAGGGCCTCTGGTGGAGGAGCCCTGAACTTCTGGATTGGGGAGGGAGGCTCCTATCGTGCTCTCCTAGTTTCCTCTCGAGAAACTAGGTAGTCCATCCAGAAATCCTCAGGGTTCCCTCTCACCAGCTCTAACAGGTCGGCCATGGCGACAATCTCCTCCTTCCGCGGCACCCAAGTGAAGGCCTTGGGAACCTTGCCCCAATCTTGAGACAAGGGCCACGGTTTCGCAACGTGAACAAAGAAGAAGCGACCCTTCCAATTCTTCAACGAGTCATAGATAGCATTAGAAATCGGAAGGTCTCAAGGAGTCAGAGAAATCTAGTTAGCACTATGGTTGAAACGAAACATCACTCTAACAGTGTCCACCGTCATCAACTGAGAGTGATGACGTAAGAAGATGCAAAGGCAACACAGATATCGCATGGCATTGGTATGGAGTCACGCGATAGGCACTCGGAGGGCAGCGAAGATGCCCAGCAGCTCCTGAGGAACTGCAACACGAATTTCACTCCTCAAATGAGCCTCGTAGATGGTCACATAGCCCTCAGGTGGCAGGAACGCCCTGTCCTCATTCCCAGAAACTCGGAAGGCAATCTCTTTGGATATATTGTACTTCATGTACAATTCCTTCATGTCATTTTCTTTGATGACCGAATTAATATCAGTAATAGAGAAAGCCATGGACGTAGAAATAGAGAAGACAGTAAGGCACTTAGGGTTTTTCAGGAAGACGAAGGAAATCATGGGAAATTTTAAAATAAAATGGATAGACAACTTAAAGGCCAGTGTGAATGCAGTGCCCACTAACCGCCTCGTGAACGAACACCATCATGGTTGCCATGTGTCGTCTCCTGAAAGAATGTTGTCGAATCAGATCCTCTGACGCATTAATTACTGAGATCCTGAATTTGCTACTTGCAGACACTTGGTTGCCTTCTCGTCTGACAGGCCGGCTAATGATGGCGCGTCTTCCCAATTCCCATAAGTTCTCCAAAGTTTGACCTAGACGGTCAACGTCTCCTTTTCCAAGTCCTTCGAATTTGACTAAGATGGTCAACGAATTCGGTCAACACTTTCTCCACCAAGTTCTTTAGATTTGACTGAGACAGTCAACAAATTCAGTTGACATTCTTCACCAAGTTCATCGGAGTTTGGCCAGACGATCAACTAGTCCAATCAGCATTTCAAAAGCACACAAGGCTCCGCCCTAGACGACCAACAACTCCATCACCAGCCTCGAAGACCTTAGCGGACGACAGCCAGACACTTCCTATCATGGACATGTTGGAAGCCAAAATTCAGACCGCCAACATGAGAGGCTAATGATGGGTATATCCATAGTGGGTTGGGCTAACAAGAAAAATGGTCCAGATCCATAAAGGCCCAAATGCGCGCCTGAAAGTTCAACGCAGATGAGAGGCCAAATTGGGTGGCCCACAGGCTCCCCATGAGACGATCAACAATTCTGTTGACCGAAAGTATCACGGTAAGCCGATCCAAGAGAACAAGCCTCACGTGGGCCAGGCCCAATTGGGCCCACTCATCTGAACGCGACTAGCAATGGTTTTCTTCCCTGATTTTGTGCCTTCCTAAAAGTCAATTTTCACTGTAACGGGTGTTAGCAGATTCAACGCATATCTCATGAGAAAAGCGCCAAATTTTCTCTTCCTGCTTACTGTAAACCCTAATGGTAACATGATACGAAAGGAAGGCGATTAATCCTGAGAGCCGTTGCCCGCCAATAAAGGAAGCAATCCTAGTGGATTGCTGAAATCAGGCTTTCCTACTAAGGAAGGACGCCCAGCAGAGTGCAGGGATCATGTTTTCCTGTCTAGGGAAGGTCGTTCAATACTTCATCTATAAAAAGCCCATGGAGTCTCCACTCTAGGGCACACTTACTTCTAAGCACACAAATGCTTACTACTGTAATCACATACTCATCTTTCAAATTTCAGAGGTGCCATTCTCTTCAAAAGAAGCCATAGTATTTCGGCAGTCCTTCAAGCTCACACGCTTACAGGTCAGTCTCCCACTCGTTCCTCATGAACACAAAGCTGAGCAACTGTGTTCATCACGAGTCACTAGCACGCCCCTCACGTCTGAAATCAAACACCCATCTCAAACACTCTTTGTCCACACACACTCTCTCTACTCTCATTTCAATTTTCCTTCATAAAAGTCGAAGGCTTATTTCTAACTTGAGCATCGGAATGCTTTCAGTGGGATAACATCTTGCCGACACCTGATCTCTTATTTGTTGTACTGGTATGCAGGGTCCAGACTCGATAAACGAAATCAGATTCAGACAATAAAGTCAACCCGAATCTGTTCAAAACTTGGATTTACGGACGTATCATATTCATTTACTTTTTTATTATTTTATGAGCTGAAGAATAATTCTTTTTAATCCAAAATTATGAAAAATATATCAAATTTGCTTTTCTCGTATAATTCTACAATTAAACAAATAAATAAAAATACAATTTACTTGCTTTCATTTTGTACCTCAGAAAAAAGCCCCCACACTGTTATTATTGTATTGGCATTTATAAACAATATTTCTAGGAAGTCTCTTACTTGACCAGAATACGAGTCTCCTCTTATTATTCTGTCGGCTGGTCGTTTTCTTCCTCGCGCCGATCGACAGGAGAATTCTAGTCTGGAGATTTTGCGTTCATTTGTGTTGGATTCCGATGAATGCCTCAAAGTTCATGGATAAACAGATAATGGATTTGTCTCAATCGAAGGGGAGCAACGATTTCATGGACTTGACGAACACGCAAGACGAGGGGGAGAGCCAGAGCGAGACGGAAGGTAGAGAGAAGAAGGAAGAGATACTGCTCAGCTATGATTTCCAACCGATTCGCCCAATCGGAGTTTCCTCTTCTTACTCCGGCTCTGCTGTCAATAGCAGCAATCATATTGTCAACAGTACTGCTAGGAATTCTGCGGATAAGGCAAACGATTCCCCCCTCCCCTCTCTCTCGCTAGAGCTGGTTTTGCTATCGTGTATAATTTGTGGGTATTGTTTTGTATGATTAATGTTATTTCTGTTTGCATTTAGTTTACTTCTTTTTCATTAAAGGAAGAGCGCGACTGTGGTGGAATGGTAAGGTTATTTTATGTTGTTGAAATAATGATAACGGCTCCCGGACTCCACGACGTGGGTGTCTTCTAGAATGAAGTGCCTTAGCTTTTTTCTCTCTTCTTTATCTGAAGGTTTATGATGGTCTGTTTCTGGTCTACTGTTCTCCATGAGTCTTCATATTTTAAAGGAAAATAGGTTAATTATTGTGGTTTTTAGTTTTTCCTTGGATTTCTTAGTGGACAAGGGCTCGTGTGTGCAGCGAAGCATTGGAGACAGCTAAAAATGAGATTAGGGAGTCAAGGCATTTACTGTTTGAGAGAAGAAGATAATTACTGAATCCTAGACCAGGAGAGAGAGATAGAGAAGGGGGAACATCCAATGGTTTATTATTCATCATCATATGCTACCATCCTCCATGCAAGGCTTCGTGCAAGATGCAATCCTTTGCGGTCAGCTCCATTACAACCTCATCGTGCTATGTAAGCATTCATTGGAAAGCTCTTTCGGATAGGACTATGGCAATTATTCATCACTAAGATACGCTTGTCAGAGCAAAATTAGGATGCTGCAATTTAAGGAAGAGTTGTCTAATCACTTAGCTTTTGAGTTGGGAGCCCATTATAGAAAGATCTGAGTTATAGTCCTATGATTCTTCTTAATCATTGGATATCAGGCCACAATAAAGGTAGAGTTCATGTGGCAACTCCATTAATTCCAGACCCTTTTTTTAAGAATGTAAACTTGGAAAACAGGTTTATTGTGAGAAACATCTAGAATTTGAGACCATAGTACCGAGTACAGATCCTCTGAATTACAGGAAAAGGTCCCTGAACTTAAGCAACATAACATGGCTTGTAGGATCGCACTTATGAATACAAAAAATCAACTATTTCAAAACTTAATTGACTTTTAGTAGCAGCAAATGACTGCTTCCAATGCCGAGTTTTGAGCAATTGATCCTGTAGATTATCTTGCTGAAGTGATTCAATTGATGTCATGGGTTTTCTAGTTGTGCATATGTCTTCAGCAAGCAGAAATGATTCATTGTCATAGGAGTCTTGCATGGGGACATGTGTAGAAGAATGATAACGAGTATACTAGCATTGGTTGTCAGTGATCTCCATCAGAACCACTAATTTGGTGTATGGAAGTTTGTACACCTGAGGTGAGTCTCTGACCAAGCATTGAGTGTCAATTCTCTTGTTGTGTATGGTACGTACTACTGCCAAGAGTTTGAAAGCTCTTTCTATGTGAGGCTGGTAAGGGCTTTCTCTCTTCAATGAAAATGCAAATGTCATCAATAATAAGTTGGCTGTTTGGAAACCCTATGAGGATGGGATCATATGACTATAGAATGGGATCTTGGAAGTCCAATGAGTATGGAATTAAGATGTTTTTGAATGTAAGATTGGCCTTCCAAAGCAGCTGGATGAACAGTTTGGAAAATTGGCCTTCTAATTAGGCTGGGAGCAGTATGGTCCTCTTTGGTATTCTGAGGTACGATAAGAATAAGGGTAGCCTTGTTACCACCATAGTTAGTAAATGTAGCTATAGTCTCTTCTCTAGTTGAATCCCATTATAACCTGCTTCAATTTCAGACATCCAAGCAGGAACTAGAACTGAAATAGTAACAGTGTAAAAATAGATCAACATACTCCCTTGTTTAGCATGCATCAGTTTCCAAGACTGATATTTTAGTAGATCATGTATGAGACCAGTGTCATGACTTGTTCATATTCTTGGAATGCCTATGAATTTTAGTGGAATTATCTTTCTAAGCAACTCAATTAAATATTTGCTAATCTCACCATTCTGATGGCCAAAATTTCTGACAGTCATCATCTGAGGTAGGCTTTTATAGCCAATCTTGCACAGCCTCTACCTTCGAAATACCTGTTTACCACTAACAACTACACTCAATGGCGGGCTGCCCAAAGGCACACATGATTTCTTTGTAGAGATGACCGCTTTTTGTGGATTAAGAAGATAGGTTGGAAGCTTTTAAGGTCAAAATAATGGTAAAAGATTTGAAATTTGAATCAAACTGCTACCAAAGTGGGCGGACGAATTTTCAAGGAAAGGATCTAGATATTTGATTCGTTGATAGCTGAAAGTGACGAGGCATTGATTAACCCAAATGACATCATTTTAAGCTCAAAAGTCTGCTGAATGCAATTTTAGATTTTATTCTCCTTTTTCATCCAAATTTGTTGATAATCCTCCCGTATGAATTTTGGAAGACTTGCTGTTGATGATTGGTCATCAATGACTCACATGGAGAAATTTGCCTTATAGTTAGGGTATTAAGCTTCCTTAGACTGCATAGCTTCCATGACCTATTTTTATTTCAATCAAGGAAAAGGGACGGAAAAGGTCTGTGGCTGTGTTGAATGATTGAGTTGGCAGCAGAAACTTTGTGGATGAAAGTTTGACGGTGATATTGTGATCATGAGGTATGTTTTTCGATATGAGGCTTTAGGTTTGAAAATAATCATCAAATTCACTCTATGGTTGTTGTAAGGAAGCAGGGATAATTACCTTGGCATTGCAGATAGACCACAGATTAGCCACCCATCTGAAGACCTTCCCAGTAAGCACCTTATGCGGCTTGTTACCACTGATCATCCTAGGAATGTCTGTTTGCATGGTTCCCTTTCATACACTTTCGTTGGTGCTGAACCTTTGCAAAAGCAACAAGACAACCTGCTTGCCCTCATTATTGAAGTCAGTTGGCTCAGAGCCAAATTTCTGATCAAAACATTACTCAATTTTAATTCATTAACTCAGCCTTCCCCCAAAAATCCTGAATATTGTATAGAAAAGTTTCCATATATAGATGAAAGAGCCATGGCTAAATAAGAAATTTACTAAAGCTAGGAAACCTAAAATGCTAACCTTAATTGAACACAAAACATATCTTGAAAATGCCAGAAGTTCCTCTTTTAATATGCCTAAAACACAATAAATCTAAGCTAATGTTCATTGAAATAATACCTGTCTATTGCTAAATCTGCAGATTTCCTTCTATATCTGGAAAGCTCATTCTCAAATTTTAAATAGTTGTAGGATAAATCATAAATAAGCTATATAGGGAGGCAGTTTTTATTTCATTGGCCTGAACAAATCAGTGCTATGAAATTTAAAGAGAAAACAAAAGCGAAAGCAAGCTGATCTTGTCTCCATTGGATAACTGTACTGTTCTAGAATGTTGAATTCAACACCATGATGTTGGTCCTACACCATCCGCTGGCATTATCTAGTCAGTCACATTAGGTTTAAGTTTATGACATAGTCAACTGCCTCTTTGATAGGTTGTGACCGTTACCATCATTATTAGGTTGGCCTACTATTTCCTCTAATATTGGCGCAGATGCTTCTGAGGCTACTATTGGCATTATTATTATTATTAAAGTATTGATTTTGGCTTAACAAGAGGCCATATTAGCATGTGCAACTTGTTGCCTGTAAATGAAATCCAAATGTATAGCAAGACATAGGATTTTTAATTCAAGGTTGTTAAGAACAATTTGCATTGCTGCCCTACCTTGAGGGACCCATTTGTTGAAAATTTTCTCTACCCATGCAACATGTTGGCCTGGCACCATTGCAGATACGTTCACAACACCACTGTATCACACCATTGTGACCATGACACTGGGATCTAAAACTATGCAACTACCAATTAATAGCTTGAACAGCACCTTAGACTATGTAGATTGTTGGTTTGCTTGCAAGATAAACTCACATTATTCTCTTTTGTTTTATGGGCTTAGGGATGGATGCACAGTTCTGGTTAACTAAAGGAGTTAGTTCAAGTGCTAGGAAAAGGATGTTAGTTGGGTTGTCTGACAGGCTAAGGAGGGTCCTACAAGTCCTTTAATTTATGGAGGCCAAATAAAGAGATTGAGAGAGTATTTAGATCAAAAGAAATCAGATGTAGACTTCAATGATCAAAGACAGTTGCCACAGTGTGGTTGGAGATGGAAAAGGCATTGAAAGGTGCTAGTCAGCCGAAGGTTTTGTATTTGGATGTGTTTGGGCTTTGGGGATGAAGTGAGGTCTTGGGTACCAACTTAGGTTTCAATAATTGAAATTTTTTTCCTTGGACTTTTCTGATTTAGATTGGCATTGAACAGTGGGCAATAAATGACTATGGGTGAGTTTATGCGGCAAGGTTTCCTTTCATTGGTGCAGTTGTGGTTTGGTTGTGTTGGTGGGAGCCAGACATTGTGTGGCAGAGGGGGCTGGTTGTATATTGGTTTAGGTGGGCTTGTATAGTACAAGTATGGATTTAGTAGCTGTAAGATTATGCGTTATTCTTTGGGACATGTTTTAGGACATAATGTGGCATATTCCTTTGTAAGGGTAGCTTAGTATTTGTACTGTGTAAATTATATATTTATGTGAATAATATCAAACCCTGATTGTAGGAGGGTTTTCTCTCTAATTACATTATTACATGGTATCAAATGCAAGAAATTCTAATCCTTGCTGCTGCTGTTCCTAGCAACTTCTCTCTATGGTAATTGGTGGTGTCTCTTCTTCGGGAAGTATGACTCTATACTAATTGTCCTCTCCTATATTCATCAGCAACACCTTTGGTAATAGGAAATCCTAATTTGTTGCTCTACATGTTCAATTCTCCATATCCTAGCATTTATGCTCCAATCTTTGTGCTTGTGGTGGCCAATTGGATAAAGGCAAGTTGGCCTTTTCCATTGAGTTTGAACCAATTTCTTTAATAGATTTGTGGGTTTTCATGATTTTTTGGTTGATGGTTTGTGGCATTTGAACCAATTATATGGTTGTCATTTGTGGATTTCGAACCAAATTTGTGGAGTTCTTAAGTTGACTCATGTTCTCTTGGTCGTTTTTCTTAATCTGTTCAATTTCATCCTTGGTGGAGTTGTGTTCTGTAGGTTGTGATCTTCCTATTCTTCAAGGTTTCCCTTGGGTCTTTTGTCCAATTTCTAGAGGGTCGCTTTGTGCTTCATTTTTTTTTTTTTGCAAGTGTCATTTGATTTTCAATAGCCACTAAAGACGAAACATTTGCATCCCATAGTATTGTTTTTGAGATTATTTCTAGCACGCGCTCTTGTATTATTGATCATTTTGATGGGACAAATTATCACTAGTGGAAGAAAATTGTGCTCGTTGCTATATGAGGAATGAATAAAGAAGATCATCTCAGTGATGATGCCCCAGTTTGAAGATTGATCCTCTTGGGGCAAATTTGTGGACTTGTGAAGATGCCCGACTTTATGCCCAGCTGATTTACTCAATGGAGCAAAGGGTCTCTATTCTATTAACTCATGTGAATGTTGAAAAGGACTTGTGGGAGCATATATTAGTGCTCCATTATAAGAATGTAACATATCTAGAATAATTGATATGTTACATTCTTATAATGGAGCACTAATATATGCTCCCACAAGTCCTTTTCAACATTCACATGAGTTAATAGAATAGAGACCCTTTGCTCCATTGAGTAAATCAGCTGGGCANAAAAAAAAAAAGAAAAAGTGGATCTAAAATGCAATCTTATTGTTCATTTTTTTCTTTTTTTGAAAAATCTTGGTTTGAGTGATTTCAATATCAGATCAACAAAATTTTGGATGATGAAATTTGTTTGGAGCTGTTTGATTAAACCTTAGGTATCATTTGATTTTATTTGATTGAAAAGAAGCAAATTGGTGATAGACCAATGAGCGGGCAATGAGTTTTATTGTTTCTAGTGATTGACATATATTTGATACAACAATGTATTACAATAATATATTGGTAATTGAAATTGCAGTTATCACTTATCAGTATCTTCCAATATTATTAGATGTTGGTATATCTCCATGCCGATACATATTAGGCAATATTTTGATCCGTGCTCTCCGTTGTTACTCTTGAATGGGAATCAATTCTTCATGTTTACAAAAATCATGAAAAGTAATTGGTTAGCAGAAATAAGAGATGACAAATAATAAGGAAAATAAAAGGTAAAATGGATGAAAAAACCACATGGAGCAAAACTGTAAACTAGAAAATGTTAAAACCCTTTTAGTGGCTTTATGGCTCAATATATCTGAGACGACAGAGGAATTATGATATTCTAGCTGCCTTAACATTTGTTAGTACTTGTTTCCTCAAGTATTGGATGAAATTAAAATGCGAAAACTATTATTTGCCAACTTGCCCAGTTAGGAATATGCATTGGCAAGCAGCCTTAGTTTGCTACAGACCCTCAATTTTGTTGGGCACCCATCCAATCTCGCTACATCCTATGATTAACATTATTTTGAGTCATAGATGTGCTTCATGAGATGATTTCATGTATTTTCAATTGTATTTGTCCTATTGTTGCTATTATTGTATTTTTGCATCGTGTTACTGGGCCATTGTTCCTCTCTGTTTGTCTCTATGTTGTCTTTTTAATTATATGCTTCCTGCCCCAATCCCCCAAAAAGAACCCCCCCCCCTTCCCAAGAAAAATGTTACTGATGAAGAGTTGATTGTTTTTCGTGTTACAATGAGATGTTGATTTGAACACTATGACCCAGCAACTTGCTATTTGAAAAGTCACTAGTAAGCCTCTTAGTTTGCTTCGTCTCCTCAATAATGATGGATAACTGTCTTAGTTTGCTTTGTCTCCTCAATACTGATAGACACCATGCCAACTGAGGTGTGCTTCACTGCCACCCCTATATTACATTGTGCATATTACAAAGGGAAGACAAAACATTATCATGACCAGTAGATTTTTTTATCTAATTCATGATATCATCTGTCCTTCTGTTATTACAGCTATGTTACTAGGCCATTATTCATCTGCCCCCTTCCTCTATTTTGCCTGTCTGTGTATTCAACTCTACGAATATTTTAAAATATAGACTCCTTTGGCTTCACTTGGACCAGGATATGGAATGCAGAAATTCTATCAGCTTTTATATGCTCCTTTTTGTGTAATGCAGAGCTATGGCTATCTGGATTCTCATGGGGCTGACAAAGTCTTCCTAGTTAAATCTCAAAACAATAATGAGATAGAGATAGTGTCTGAGATTGATCGGACAATGAAGAAACACATTGACAATTTGCTACATTCCTTAGATGGTCTTAGTGCACGGTTAACCCAGCTGGAGAGCAGAATGAGCCATCTTGAGAACTCCGTAGATGATTTGAAGCTGTCTATTGGAAATAATCATGGAAGCACTGATGGGAAAATGAGACAGTTGGAGAATATTTTCCGTGAGGTATTTTTTCAATTTATGCAGTTAATAGTTGTGTGCAATGGGCTTGCATTTGAGGCTGGTAGATATACTAGTGGGCTAAGTCTAACGCTGATTCCAAACGTGTTGATGGCCTTGGTTGTTTTTAGTCAAATGGGGATCGTATTCTATTGTTTGTGTTGTGACAAATTCTTTTCTTTGTCATGTGGGTTGGAAACCTGATTGATCAATGCCTTTTTTAGTTGTACTGACCTTTTAAACTTAATCCATTGCTCATGCAAGGCCTTTTCAGTCATAGCTTTGTTAAGACAAGCACTCAAAATAGAGATCAAAATAAAAGAGGAAAAGAGCATTGGAAGAATTTTGGCTCACATTGAGAAGACTAGTTTTCATTTTTCAAACCTAGTTTTCATTTTATTTTTCTCATTTGTTTTTTTTTTAGTATATATTTGGACAACTTGTTTATCATTGGAAAATCAAAAATCCCTTTCGAGGGGTTGACAGGTTTTAGAACATGCTTCCTAACTTTAATTTTTTTTCATATTAAATTTATTAGTTTCTTTTTAATACTAGTCTTATCCTTTGTCTTACCGAGATTGTTAGTGCAAAGTTAGCTGATGCTAATCCCTAGATACTATCATTGCTTCTCCGGGAAAACATATAATAATAACTCTAGGGTTAGTTATATGTATCAACCTATTCAACTAAGTGACATGACATTATAAATTTGGTAGAATTAGATACCTAGTAATATGTAACTTGTATATTTATTCATTATGTATAAGAATTTATGAAAAAAGCAAATAGTTAAATGAGCATTAAGGAACCATTCATTTGCTTTGGAAAATTATCATCATTCAAATTATAAATTATTAATGGTATCATAATTGATATATTCAAATGTTAAATGGGTTAAATTTTGTGGTTTTTGAGAGAGATACTCATGTCAAATCAATCCATTTTCATCAATAATGTTTATTGGTTGATGAAATGGACAAATTTCATAGTAGTTTTCAGCTGTAGTCATTAGTCATGTAAGAAATTTAGGGTCCTCAATTTCATAATTATCTTTTTTCTTTGTTTTCAAATTTCACTATTATTGTTTTTTGTGAAGAGATTCGTCCAAATCTATATAAGAACTGAAAATTTATGCAACTTTTCATCTGTTTGTAGAATATTGAAAAGAAGATTGCATTGCATGGTCTTTTGAAGATCATAACATGAGTGATTCGATATACTTATATATATATTTTGAGTGTATATCAGTGTTGTCAAAGGTGTGAGGTGAGCTAGGGTACTAGGACTCCATATTGCCCGAGGCACTAGGTGCTAAGTGAGGCATTTGCCTGATACAAGTGAGGTGCTAATTGAAATATACATAGATATTGCAACAAATTGTGTAGAAAAGAATTAATCAAGGCTCAAACACTTTTTTAAGAACGCAATCTTCCCATTTTTTAAAACAAAAAAAATCTTTTTTTTGGACATTAAATCTTTAAAAATGATAAAATTAAAATAAATAAATAAAAGGACAAAGTTTACATAATTTATTAGGCAATAATAATATATAAGTAGGGGTACGTATGTAATTTTTAATGTTCATCAAACCCTTGCTTATTTATTGGTAGTCTCTTAACAATATTAGAAGATAAACAACTGAAATTAGCTAAAGAAAATAAAAACTCCACTTTCATAGGTTTCATAGTTGCATTTAGCATATGCAATAAGTCTTTGAACCCCTAGGTGGCATCAATGGATGACTATAGTCTCGTGAAGGTTTTCATTGATGGTTCCTACAATTATCTTAGGTTCCTTATGAAATATTTTTTAAATGCCAAGGTCTCAAACCAATAATTTGATAAACCGTCTAATTCAAGCATGTAACACAAAAAAGAAATATGTCTTGATCAGCCTCATGTCAAACATCTAGAGAGTTCGTGTGTGTGTGTGTGTGTGTGTGTGTGTGTGTGTGAATATGTCATGTCAAAATCTTTTAAATACTAGTGCATATGAGTCTCACCTTTTAACTTTGATTTTAAACCTCACTAGATATACACTCTAAAGAGAATGGTTGAACACACATGCTACCCTCAAGAGTTGTGCATAAATGTGAGTAAATGTATAAAAAATCAAAGTAACACAGTTCTAGTGTGAAGAACGCTATAGTAGAAGAGGTAACTTGTCGCAGCCTATTGAAAGGAGAGTTATAATCAAGTTGAATTAAACCAAGGAAGCAACATGTGACACAAAGGTCTTTTTAAGTCTACCATGGTTATAATGGGGCTATAGGTTTGTTAACCAAAGAAGTGATATGGATTGGCACAGAAGTGTTGAGAATAAAGATTTTTATACCTCTTGTTGAATAATTGTACTCCCCTTATTTTTCTCCTTTTTCAGACACACCCACAAGTATAATGCCTTTTTTTTTTCCATCTCCCATTTTTTTGGGGATTTTTTTCATTTTTTTTTTTTTTTTGAGAAAGAGGAGAAATACAAATATGATCATTTAGATTCCTTGATAAATAAATTTCATGGTGCTTTTTTTAGAACACCAAAATATGTAAAAAAAAAAAAAAAAAACTATTTGTGTCAATTTTTTTATGCTTCAATTTGTTTTTGATATCTCAAGGCATAAGGGTAGGATTAGAATATACTATATATCGGTCATGTTATTATACCAAAGAAAATAATTGCAAACTTTCAGTTGGCATACAACCGGCTCAACATAGTTCCAAGTTGTGAATGTATGAAAAAGAAAATAGCTTAAACTCAAAGCATCCAAAAAATATTCCTTTTAGTCATCCACATAGTGGCCAATAATAATCCACATGTATGAAAATCAGGTATCTAATTTTGGTCAATTGAGTTAGCATTGTAAATTCAAAGGAAGCATAATAAAGCTATTTAAAGGGTAACACTTAAAGAAAATAGTGGGCAGGGTAAATTTAAGTAACCTCACAAATAAAGAATGGTCTCAAGCCTCACTCAGGTATAAAGTCTCCACTATAACAATGTGGTGATCTATCTACTTTGCAATCAATAGGTAAAGAAAAGATGTGTGTGCAGTAGGATTACCCCTCTCAGGATGATGTTAGAAGTTATCACAAAGCATTAAAAAGTGGATAAAATTGATGCTTGAATCCAATTGTTTATAAGATCTTTTCATTTCAACTCTAGCATTCAAGTCCTGTTTAATAAGTACCGATCACAATTTTAGAAATTTTGGAATATTTTTTTGGTTTTTTTTTAATTATGTAGCATGTGTACGGTGAACACATTCTCACCCCCAACCTATATCAAGCACATTCTCTGAGTAGAACTGATTGTCAGTCATGGTGTTTGTCTACAATTGGATGCAGGTACAAACTGTTGTGCAGAATTTGAAGGATAAGCAAGAGTTGGAGGCTCAAACTCATCTTTCCAAGCTGCAAATATCGAAGGCAGAGAAGGCTCCAGAATATCAGAGCAACACCCATGTCGATCCTATTCAGCTAGCAGCATCTGCTCCTCAGCAATCTAACCAGGAGTTTCCCGTTGCCCTACAACAACTTCCTACTCTCCCTCCTTTTAATGCTCCTCCAGCCCCACCACCTCAGCAGACCTATAACCCCCCAATTCTGCTCCCCAGCCCCCAATTTCCTCAAGGTCAGATCCCTTCTGTTCCCCAGCGAGCTTCTTTCTTTCCTCCACCTAGTCAGACACACGAAGCCGCTAGTCAGCCATACCAGATGCCTCCACCCCAGCAACGGCAGCCCCCTCCTGCTCCACAGCACCAGCAATTTCAACCAGCCCCATCCCCACCATATGTACAGCCTCCTCAGCAGCACACTGCTGTTGCAACCATTAATCATCCTCCTCAGCTCCACCCTCCCCCAATGGGCCATCATGAAGAGGAAGGCCCTTACATTATTCCATCACAGGGCTACCTATCAAATCCACAACAGCATTCTCAGACAACCACTGGTGCCCCTAAACAGTTCTACACTGCTCCTTCACACATGTATGAGCCATCTTCTGGTAGATCCGGCTCTGGGTTAACATCTGCCTATGTCGCACCACCTGAATCCAGTGAGCCATATAATGCTTATAGTGGGTCGCCGTCACGTTATGGAAGTAGCTCATCGGTTAAACCGCAGTCCCATGTGTCTGGTACTGGAAGCCACTATCCACAGATTCCAACTGCACGGGTTTTGCCTCAGGCAATCCCAACTGCTTCTCCAATCAGCGGTGGATCAGGTTCCGGTGGAACTGGTAACCGGGTTCCCATTGATGACGTTGTTGACAAGGTGACTGGTATGGGATTTCCTAGAGAGCATGTTAGGGCAACAGTTCGAAAACTGATAGAGAATGGCCAGGCGGTTGATCTGAATGTGGTCCTCGACAGGTTGATGAATGGTGGGCAAGTGCCGCCCCAAAGAGGCTGATTGGTCGATGTGGTTCTCCCAAAAAAAAAATTCATTCTGTGCCGTTTTTTTGTTTTTGTTTTTTTTTTTTG
>JAODPA010075989.1:0-28446 GCA_025585075.1 Nepenthes mirabilis
AATAATATTTTTCATAAAAGAAAGTGTCCACCTTCGGTGAGTGATGACAGTGAAGGTTCGTCTTCATTCGCTGCTGACCCGCATAGCTCTCTCTGCATCAAATCCACGGTGCCCTTTTCGACAAACGTTTTTTTAAAGCTTATATATTTGAGCTTTCCTTCGCGTTCACATTGCTTTGCCAGCTGAGGTGGCTTTATATATTTGGAGCTTTCCTCCACATTGCTTTGCCGGCTGAACCTCCTCAAGCCGCAGCAGAAGGCGGCGGATGCTGTTTCTGCTTCGTGAAATCTATTATATATAGAGATTCACAGCAATTTGATCTTGGAAAATATGGGCGAGACATTTGTGCCTTTTGAAGGAATTAAAAATGACCTCAAAGGAAGACTGTTGTGTTACAAGCAGGACTGGATTGGTGGCTTTAACGCAGGCTTCAGGTACTACTCTTCATATATTTCACGTTGACACAGTCGTGAATTTGTTTAATCTGTTTACATAGTTTAGTATTTATCAGGATTTTGGCTCCTACCACGTACATATTTTTTGCTTCTGCAATCCCCGTCATTTCCTTTGGGGAACAATTGGAGAGAGATACAGGTGTTTGATCTTTAATCACTGCAAAATCTTTTGATTTTTAATGCAATAAATATTGAATAAAGTCATCTTATAAATGCCCAGAATTGGATAATCTTTTTCAATGTGGTGATCACAGATGGAGTTCTCACTGCGGTTCAAACCTTGTCTTCGACTGCACTCTGTGGCATCATACACTCGATCGTCGGAGGGCAACCATTGTTGATCCTGGGTGTCGCGGAGCCCACAGTGATAATGTATACATTCATGTTCAATTTTGCAAAAGAGAGACCAGATTTGGGCCGAAATCTCTTTCTAGCTTGGGCAGGATGGTGAGCTTATACCCGTTGAGCTTTATTTTCCCAAAAAATCAATGGGCTATTGGTTTTTGATCGATCATCTATTGAATTCCATCGGTTGAGCAATTCAGTTTCCCATGTTTTATAGTTTAAGAACTTATGATGCTAAAAAATTTCAGGGTGTGTGTATGGACAGCAGCATTGCTATTCCTGTTGGCTATCCTAGGTGCTTGCTCCATCATTAACCGATTCACCCGTTTAGCTGGGGAACTGTTCGGTCTTCTCATTGCAATGCTCTTCATGCAGCAAGCCATTAAGGTATCTACATATTCACACGTGCATGGATGCCTAGATCTTGGAAAAAGCAAAGAGAAATAGTTCTAATCAACCTACTAATTTGCTCAGCAAGATACTTAAAGGGAAATTTTAGCTTGACATACCTTGATGGAATGCAAATAAGTGAAGCTAATTTCAAATAAATTATCTTCTCTGATAACTTCCTCTGTTCCTGAACTTATTATTTCAGGGTTTAGTGGACGAGTTTTGCATTCCCAAGCGAGAGAATCCAAATTTGGTTGAGTTTATACCTTCATGGAGATTTGCAAATGGAATGTTTGCTTTGGTGCTTTCATTTGGCCTCTTGCTCACAGCACTGAAAAGCCGTAAAGCAAGGGCTTGGCGCTATGGGCCGGGTAAGCACGCCTTTTCTTCCTTCAAACTATTTGAACATAAAACTTGTTTAGTGACCTGAGTAAGTTTTATTTGACTTCAGAATTTCGTGGTGTAAAGTTCTATTATTTTTTAACTATAAGGAAATTTTGTGTAATATTTCACTTGAGAGATAACATATGAATAGTTTTTTGCAAGATATTTGCTTATACTGAAAGGTTGGGTAGATTTTGTTGGAAATCTCTCCCATGAAAAAGCTCCAGTCAACGGGATGTTGACCGGATGGGCGGTCAACGTGACGTTGACCGGAATGACGGTCAACTAAATATTGACCGACTCATTAAGGCAATTCAGAATGCCTGTCTTGATTAAAGGGGAGTTGGTTGACCTGCATATTTAGGTAACCTTGGAAATCCAAGACTTTCTACTGCTGCAGGCATGCGCCGTCTATCACTAGGCTGATGAATGTCTCTTGGGGAACCGTGCACCTACCTCAAGGATGAACGTGCTGGCTTGGCAGCTAAGATTTTACTGTATATTCTTATATATATATATATATGTGTACGTGTGAAGATATATATATATATAGGTGAGATATATAGAAGAACAGTGTGTGTGAGAGTAAGAAGAAGGGAAAAACAAAGGAGAGGAAGAAGGCTCGACTGAGTGTGTGCTTTTTCGCCTTACTGTTTGTAATTTCTATCTCATACATAGTGCAATTTTTCGGACTCAACGTCCCGTGATTTTTTTCCTTGATTTATAAGGGTTTTCCACGTAAATATCGGTTGTCATTATTCTTTCCGTTCCTTCTCTTCGATCCCTTTGTGCTTGTGTCGGTGGGCCGCCTCATTTCCGGCCAACAAGTGGTATCAGAGAGCAAGGTTAAGAACTTTGTTCTGATGGCGTCGACATCATCGAAGAACTTGCCATTTAGCGTTGAGCAGTTTAACGGGTAAGATAACTTAATTCTCTGGCAAGAAAGGGTAAAGAACATTCTCACCAGAGAAGGAACGATAAAGGCTCTGAAGAAGATGGATGAAAAGCCTGAAAGAATGACCGATGATGAGTGGCAAGATAAAAGAGATCTTGCAAATTGCACCATTAAGCTCTGTCTGGCTGACAATACTCTCCAGGAGGTGCTTGGCTTGATTGATCCGGCGGAGGTCTGGGAGAAGTTGGAGAGCCGATATAAGTCGAAGTCCTTGACAACCAGGCTCCATATAAAGAAGCAATTCTATGGCTTACGGTTGTCTGAAGGAGGAAGTTTCGAGAAGCATCTGGATGAGTTCAACCGGATATTAACGCAGATGTCCGCCCTTGAAGAAGATATCAAGGAGGAGGACAAGGCGTTGGTCCTGCTGGCCTCTCTGCCAGCCTCCTATGATCATATAGTTACAACCTTGCTGTTTGGCAAGGATACTTTGGAGTTGGACGCTGTTATTGCTTCCTTACTCATGAATGAGTCAAGGAGGTCACAAGGGGCCTCAACGTCTGAGGTACTTGTGACTGAATCTAGGGGAAGGAGCAGAGGTCGTAGTCAGAAACAAGGCGAGAAAGCCCGCAGCAAGTCAAGATCGAGGTATCAAAATCTTGAATGTCACCACTGTGGTAAGAAAGGCCATATTAAAAAGCATTGCTTCAAATGGAAGCGAAAAAATACGGAAAAGGAGAAAGGTGACAGTGGACGGGAAGAGGAAAGGTCCTCCGTCTCAGTAGTAACAGCAGGCGGTCTCCTGCTGACAAGTGAAGGAGACGTGGCAAGTGTGACGGACGAGGAGTCCGGTTGGGTGATAGACTCTGGTGCCACCTTGCACGTCACGTCCAGAAGGCAGCTGTTTACATCTTATACTCCAGGAGATTTTGGAGTAATAAGAATGGAGAATGAAGGAACATCTCCCGTAGTAGGCAGAGGAGATGTTGCCCTGGTCACAAATAACGGGACAAAGCTGATACTGAAAGATGTACGTCATGTTCCTGACATCCGGCTGAATGTCATCTCAGCCGGACGCCTGGATGATGAAGGTTATTGCAACACCTTCTGTGATGGCGAGTGGAAGCTGACGAAAGGATCTCTTGTTGTAGCAAGAGGAATAAAGGCCTTTGGCCTGTATCAGATGAAAGCCTGTGGAGTGGCAGGAGATGTGAATGCCACAACCAGCTCTGAAACGATGGACTTATGGCATAGAAGACTAAGCCACATGAGTAATGAAGGACTGTCCTGCTTAGTCAAGAAAGGCTTGATCACTGGAGAAAAAGAGGAAGAAAAAAAGGCGTGTCTTCACTGCTTGGCAGGAAAGCAAAGAAGAGTTTCATTCCATAGGGAGTCGTTCGGTCCAAAGGCGGAGCTCTTAGAACTAGTTCACACTGATGTGTGTGGACCTTTCAGAGAAAAGTCTTTTGGTGGAGCCCAATATTTTGTTTCTTTCATTGACGACTGTTCAAGAAGACTGTGGGTCTACCCACTCAAGACCAAGGATCAGGTTCCTTGTATTTTCGAGCAGTTTCATGCTCTTGTGGAGCGTCAGACGGGGAAGAAACTGAAGGCCGTCCGTAGTGACAACGGCGGTGAATATTTGGGACCTTTTGATGCTTACTGCCGGTTGCATGGTATTAGGCATCAGAAAACGCCACCAAAGACTCCACAGTTGAATGGAGTAGCAGAACGTATGAATCGTATGCTCTTGGAGAGAGTACGTTGTATGCTTTCCGAAGCAAAGCTTCATGCGTCGTTCTGGGTAGAAGCACTCCGGACGGTGGCCTACATCATCAACAGGTCGCCCAGCAAGCCTCTAATGGGTGAAGTGGCAAAAAAGATATGGACGGGTAAGGAGCCATCCTATGATCATTTACGAGTATTCGGATGCAAAGCATTCGTACATGTCCCTAGAGATGAAAGAACAAAGTTGGAGCCAAAGACGACTCAGTGCGTCTTTCTGGGCTACGGGGAAGATGAACTGGGCTACCGGTTCTATGATCCAGCCACCAGAAAACTCGTCCGGTCTAGAGACGTAACTTTCGTTGAAGGAGAAACGATTGAAGACATTGGCAGAAATGCCAAGTGTAATGACGTGCAAACGAATCAAGTGAGCGCTGGAGTTGTCCATCCGGTATCAACAGAAGGAGAGGATCCTGGTCAGGAGACGGTTGAAGAAAATGAAAGGGAGGTTACGGCTCCTGATGGCACCATTGATAGAGTCATACCTCAACCGGCAGGGAATGTCCCTGTTAGACGGTCCTCACGTGAAAGACGGCCATCCGTCCGTCTATCATCAAATGAATATGTGATGCTCACAGATGCCGGAGAGCCCGAGGATTATGAGGAGGCAATGAAGGACGACTGTAAAAAGGAATGGCTGGAAACCATGAAGGAGGAGATGAGCTCCCTTCATGAAAACCACACCTTTGACTTGGTAAAACTTCCTAAGGGGAAGAAGGCCCTCAAAAACAAATGGGTCTATCGTCTGAAGCAGGACGAGAGTACCAAGAAGCCTAAGTACAAGGCACGGTTGGTTGTGAAGGGTTTCAGTCAACAAAAAGGGATTGATTTTGATGAGATCTTTGCCCCGGTTGTCAAAATGTCCTCCGTCCGGATAGTGCTTGGTCTGGCCGCCGCCCAGGATTTAGAGGTGGAATAAATGGATGTCCGGACAGCATTCCTCCATGGTGAGCTAGAGGAGGAGATCTATATGGAGCAACCGGAGGGGTTCAAAGTCAAGGGGAAGGAGAAACTTGTCTGCCGCCTAAGGAAAAGTCTGTACGGGTTAAAGCAAGCTCCCAGGCAGTGGTACAAGAAATTCGAGTCTATCATGACTAGTCAAGGGTACCGGCGGACAACTCGTGACCATTGCATATTTGTACAAAGGTTCTCAGATGATGATTTTGTTGTTCTTCTCCTTTACGTTGACGACATGTTGATCGTTGGACGCAATAGAGATCGAATAAAGAAGCTGAAGGAGCAGCTTGGACAATCATTTGCCATGAAGGACCTTGGATCGGCCAAACAGATTCTGGAAGTCAAAATTCTTCGTGATCGAAAGACAAGGAAGCTGTGGATGTCACAAGAGAATTATCTTGAGAAGGTGCTCCAACGATTTAATATGGAGAACTCAAAGCCTGTGAGTACACCATTGACAAATCACTATAGGCTGAGCACTCGTCAATGTCCAGCAACGGATGACGAGAAGATACACATGGAAGGCGTTCCCTACTCATCAGCTGTGGGAAGCTTGATGTATGCTCTGGTTTGCACCAGACCAGATATAGCTCACGCCGTCGGAACAGTTAGCCGGTTTCTGTCTAATCCGGAAAAGGAGTACTGGTCCGCTGTGAAGTGGATCATGAGATATATTCGAGGTACTTCCAAGAGGTGCCTGTGTCTTGGAGGTGACAAACCGCAGTTGGTGGGATACTCTGATGCGGATATGGCCGGAGATGTTGACACACGCAAATCCACATCAGGTTACTTGGTAAAATTTACGGGCGGTGCAGTTTCTTGGCAATCCAAGCTACAAAAGTGTGTAGCTCTATCCACAACCGAAGCTGAATACATTGCAGTTACAGAAGCCTGCAAGGAGATGCTGTGGATAAAGGAGTTCGTTCAAGAGTTAGGCATTATACAGGAGAAATATGTGGTACTTTGTGACAGTCAAAGTGCCATTCATTTATGCAAGAACTCTTCATTCCATTCCAGATCCAAACACATTGATATTCGATATCATTGGGTGCGAGAGGTGCTGGAGGAAGGTCTTTTGTCATTGGACAAAGTTAGCACGGAAGAGAACGTGGCAGACATAATGACAAAGACTCTAGCAAAAGGGAAGACTGAAGCATGCTGCAAGTTGGCCGGGCTAACAGAGTTAACTTCCTCATGGTCGAGAGGGGAAGTTTGTTGGAAATCTCTCCCATGAAGAAGCTCCGGTCAACGGGATGTTGACCGGAATGACGGTCAACTAAATATTGACCGGCTCATTAAGGCAATTCAGAGTGCCTGTCTTGATTAAAGGGGAGTTGGTTGACCTGCCTATTTAGGTAACCTTGGAAACCCAAGACTTTCTGCTGCTGCAGGCATGCGCCGTCTACCGCTAGGCTGATAAATGCCTCTTGGGAACCGTGCACCTCCCACAAGGAAGAACGTGCTGACTTGGCGGCTAAGACTTTTCTGTATATTCTTATATATATATATATATGTGTACGTGTGAAGATATATATATATATATGTGAGATATATAGAAGAACAGTGTGTGTGAGAGTAAGAAGAAGGGAAAAACAAAGGAGAGGAAGAAGGCTCGACTGAGTGTGTGCTTTTCCGCCTTACTATTTGTAATTTCTATCTCATACATAGTGCAATTTTTCGGACTCAACGTCCCGTGATTTTTTTCCTTGATTTATAAGGGTTTTCCACGTAAATATCGGTTGTCATTATTCTTTCCGTTCATTCTCTTCGATCCCTTTGTGCTTGTGTCGGTGGGCCGCCTCATTTCCGGCCAACAGATTTTAGTGCTAAATGGTAAATAGATCCTGTGATGGCCGCTCAAGTGACTTCTCAAGGTATAAATATGTCGTTTTGTTCTAAGGTCTATATGAGAGTTGTCTCCTCTTGTAATTCCTTCTTAAATTGGTGAAACTTTTCCCTCTTTGCTCGTTTTTTCACATTTTGTGATGCAGTCCAGCAGTTCTAGAGGCTAGAGAATTAAAGGGAAGAGGTAAGAGAAGGGAGACGAAATAGTGGGAAGGGGAAGTTCTGACAGAAAAAAAAGAGATGAGAATAAGAGAAACACTTAATAGAAGTATATTCCCTCTGTACGTTAGTAACCACGTGGCTATATATATATAAACATAACAACATTCTATTAGAGAAATAAAAATGTACAACTCAACAATATGGTTAAATTTGTTAACAGATTTGCTTAGATGAAATCCCGTAATTTTAAAGGTTATTGGATTGGTCTTACACTTCTCTTTAAAATCCTACGACCAGGTGGTGCATTATTAGCAGCATCAATGAGGCCGGTAACATTACATTTTCTATCAAAAAGAACCTTATCTTCAATGTTGAAGGTAAAAAAATCGTTACTAAATTCAGTAATGGACTACCATGTGGCTTCCGTGGGATAGTGAGCATGCCATTGGATAAGGAATTGAGGAATAAACTTATCATGCTTTAAAATCTTCCTGAAACCAAGAAGCTGTGTTGGATATACAAGTGGCTGTGAACCCCTTGCCTCAGTAGGCAAATCAATGTACTGGTCAGTAGGGTCACTATGGTATTTCTTGCGCAGGTATACATGGAAAACATTATCAATTTTTGAATGAGTTGGCAAATCTAGATGATATGTAACTGAGCCGATCCGGTTCAATAAACAATAGCTTTTAGCTAATTTGTCCGATTATTGGTGAGCTGTTGAGATTTGACGGTAAGGCTGCAATTTGACAAAGACCCAATCACCTACCTAAAATTCCTTATCAGTTCGATGAGTATTAATCTGATGTTTCATGCGTAACTGGGCCGGTTGAAGGTTTGATTTGAGAGTGGTGGGGATGTTGAAGCGATCAGTCAACAATTCATCAATGGAGGCCACTGAAGAAGTGCCCTGGAAGTAATCGACTAATGATGAAGACGGTCTCTCGTACACTGCCTAAAAAGGGTTTATTTTTATGGAGGAATGCCAAGCAGCATTATAGCTCCGTAGATACCTAACCCAAGTAGAAGGATTTTCAGCCATAAATCATCGTAAATAGTCTTCCAAACAACAATTAACCACCTTTGTTTGTGCATTCATTTGCTAGTGATATGAGTTGCTTGTGGATAGGGTAATGCCGTGTGACTTGAAAAGCTCATTCCAGAAAATGCTCATAAAAATAGGGTCCCCATTCGAGACAATGTCGATCAAAAATCCATGTAAATGACTGATGTCTTTGACAAAGACTTCCATGAGTCCAGCAGCCATGAATTGAATACCTAGGGGTGAGAAATGGGCATATTTAGATAGACGATCCACTACCACAAAAATCGCTATTTTTTTACCAGAGGGAGGTAGATGGGTTATGAAGTCCATAGAAAAAAATTTCCAAATCTTACCCAGAATGAGCAGTAGTTGTACCAATTCTTATAGAGCCGTGGTGAGTGGCTCACTTGTTGGCATATAAAGCAATTCAATATATAGTCACAAATCTCCTCACGCATTTGAGGCCAATAAAAGGTAGCATCTATTCTCGCGAAGGTATGTTGAAATCTAGCATGGCCTCCGAGAGGTGAATTATGGTACTTTTGTAATATTAAATCTAGCAAAGTCAAGTTAGCTGGTAACAAAATTCTATTCTTGTAGAAAATCAAGCCATCCCACGAGGTGTAATACTTAAAGTCTCCTGGACATTCTTGAGTTGAGGAGACGAAGCTGGTTGATACCGAATATCGTATGTAAAAATTGCGAAGAACAGTCAACAACGTTATTACTGATTTTGATACTGCGTGTATAGCATAACAAGAACATTCAGGTAATCAGCAGGGTATCAACAAGGCCATTCTCTTGCCCTGGCTGGTAGATAATTTTAAAATTGAACCCTATTAACTTAGTGATCCAGTGCTACTTTTCTAGGGTGTAAATAGATTGGTTCAACAATGCCTTGAGAGGTTGATGATTAGTTTAAACGGTAAATTTGGTACCTAAGTGATACTAGTGCCATTTCTTCACAGTTTCGGTGATAGTACAGAGTTTCCTAAGGTAAGTGGAGAAGATTTGCAACTTTGAATAGAGTTGTCTGTTGAAAAAGGCTATGGGATGCCCTGATTGTATGAGTACAACTCCCACACCATTTCCTGATGCATCAATTTGTATAACAAATGGCTTAAAGAAATTTGGTTAGGCTAGAATGGGGATGAGAGTAAGGGCAGCCTTGAGAGAGTTGAATATTGTCTCAACTTCATGAGTCAATACAAAGGTGTTCATCTGTAACAATTGTGTTAGCGGTGCTGAAATTTGAGCATAGCAGGCAACAAATCACCTATAATATCCGACTAGCCCTAGAAATCCACGTAATTGCTTGACATTTTCAGGTGTAGGCCAACATTGTACTGCATCAATTTTGGTTAGATCCACTACCACTCCTTGCTCAAACATGGTATGGCCCAAGTAAGACAACGAGGATCTACCAAATTCACACTTCATTTGCTTGACATAGAAGAAGTTATTTCTCAAGATTTGTAGAACTCGAGTAAGATGGTAGAAGTGCTTCTCCCAAGAAGGACTATATAGCAAAATGTCATAAAAAAAACTAATAGAAATTTTCATAGTATTGGACGATAAATAGCATTCATCTCAGATTGAAAAGAGGATGGAGCATTAAATAAGCCAAATGGCATAACTAGGAATTCGAAATATCCCTCATGGGTTTGAAAGGCGATTTTGTGTATATCCTCAGCGTGAACAAGCATTTGGTGGTAACCAACTCGCAAATCCAGTTTCAAAAAGACTCGGGCACCATATAATTCATCTACTGTATGAAAAATCTATCATTGATCATTATTGCATTGAGAGCGTGATAATCGAGACAAAAGTTGTAACCGAATGGGTCATATCTTTTAAGACCTTTCGTTAATAACAACTAAACTAATGCTCCAAATTTAAAATATTAATTTTTGTAAAAAATTAGGCAGAGTTTTCTCTAAAAATTGGTTAAAAACTATACAAATAACCTGTATAAATAATTCTGTAATAAATATAAACAACCAAATCACAACAATTTACTCCACGATACATCTACAATTTATCCACATGATCAATATATATCATATCATCCATGATTTCAACACAATACTTCTAACTACCGTATTGGATCTAAGAGAGATACCATCTAAGATCAAAATAAAATTCAAAATCTAAAAAAATAATACGGAATCAATTATAACCATATGTCGACCTGCGAAAGCAAAAATAATATTTCCATCACAATATAAAACGTACTACATCATCATAATATATAATGTTCATTCAAAAACTAATCATATACATTCACAATTCTTCAAAGTCTCCAAAATCTTCAAAGGTTTTCAAGGCCAACAAGCTTTCTTCCTTCTAACTAATCCTATCTTCAGTCATTATCAGGTTTCAGCCTATCTGGAGGGGAACAGAGAGTAAGGGGTGAGCCGAAAACTCAATAAGGTACTATAAAATAAGAACAAAAAATATTCATGTAAAACATATGAATATATACGGAGAAAGAAATGTGAAAATGTAAACATGCAATGTAAACATGCAAGCAAATAAGATAAAACATGAAACGATGCATAAATATGAGGAAATATGCTCAAAAGTTCTTAGTTCTTATGTAAAAACAATTTGATCATAAGTTCCTCCTTACCTACATCCCGAGGGTAGGATAGTTCTCCTTATTTCTTATTCCTTGGTTCTTAGATATCAATATATTTGGTTCTTACTTCTTATTCTTGAATATCATTCACTTGTTCTTGACTCTTGTCTTTTGTTCTTAAACATAAGATCTCTTGGTTCTTACTTCATAATTCTTGCTTCTTTATTCTTAGTCTTATAATTATTGGTTCTTGCTTCTTGGTTCTTAATCTCACACAGGAGATTTACTTATTCTTACTTCTTGTACTTCTTGGGTCTTAACCATCAAATTCGTTCTTATTTACATCCCGAGGGTTGGATGTTTTCTTATTCTTACTTCTTAGGTCAAAAACTCATATTCTCCTTATTTATATCCCAAGGGTAGGATGTTTGATTAGGCCTAATCGTTGTCCTCCAAAATTTAACACCCTAAGGAAGGCGGTCCACGCATCATTTGGTGGACGGGGTTATACCCTTGGCATGCCAGTGAGCTCTAGGCCGAAGCCATCAAACAAGCTTAGAGCTCTCTTAATAATGTCGGATGACGTAACATGTTACGACTTTTCAAAGAAAACTTGTCTGAAAGGCCCACATAACTTATCATAGCTTATCATTGCTTAACAAATAATATTTCCTCTTCACATCTCGAGATAAACAAACATCCTACTCTTCATTTCCGAGCTAGGGTTTGGGGCTAACAGTACGGACACATTTCGATCACAAAATGCATGCCAAATGACGAAATCGAAACCATACATCAACATAATTATGCAAAAACATAAAACCTATCTGTAAAATCATGAAAAACGTGCATTATTTGTAACAAATATTAGAGAAAGAGGATTTTGGAGTATTAATATCAATGTGGAGATATTAAAAAGCAGTAATAATGAAAGAAAAGACTCGGAATATACTTACCTCAACCCGATCAACTAATTTTCTCACTCTAATCGGACCGGACGTGGCTTCATCCCCATTCTCTTCCTCTTTTCTTTCCTTCCTCCTTCGCCGCCCTGCTCGTCGTTCTCCCTCCCTCCACCTCTCTCTCACCCTTCTTTTCTTTTATAAACATGAAACGAAGTCGGTGGAAACTTTCTAGAGTGCGCTTGAGCGCCAAGGCATATTGAAGGGTCACGTTCGAGCGCCCTTCGGGCAAGCTATTTTGCCAAATGCACTCGATTTGCGCCTCAGGTACTGCTCGGACGCTGAGACCTTTGTTGCCTATTTTTGTTTCCAAATTAAATTTTTTTCTCATTTTTTCTTAATCCATTTACCCTAAACTTAATTATATTAACTTAATGACTAGAAATTACTATATTTCGGAACCTAGACTATTACAAAAGTGCCAACTGCCATCTTTTTTTTTTATAAGCAGAATCGGTGAAGAGAAGGGACTTGGGCTAGGCTGAATGATCCCTTCATTAAGCATCTGGTGGATCAGCTTCTCCATTTTCGCCTTCTAAAAATATCATTAATGGTATGGTTTAACATTCATAGGTGTGGTATTAGGTTTTAAGAAAATTCGGTGATCGGTAGAGCGTTGAGGGGATAATCCATGAGGAACAGCTAATACTTCTACAAAAGAAGAAAGGATGCTGGAAAGAGTAGTAGTGATAGCGGGGTTGACATCAGGAGGTTAATGGATTTGAGAAGAAGAGATAGCTTAATTGTCTTTTAAAGAGGACTCGATGATTGGGGTGATTGTCAACTGGAAATAGGTTGCGGTAGAATTCATTAGCTCACTGCGCCTAAGTTGGCTTAACATCATGATGGACATGATAGCTTTCTGCAACTGGTATAAGGTGAGCTGAGTACCGACATAATAGAAACTCATCTATAAATCCTTATAGTCAAATAATACCAGTCCAATAGACGCCAGTCACTGCACTGTAGACACCATATCCACCCCATAAATCTATAGTAAATAGAAGTCCACATAAAATTTAGATGGACTCAGAGTGATCAGAACATTAGTAGATAACCCCTCACAATGTAGAGAATCCCCATTACAATCGTGACATTAAGATGATGAGAAGGCTTTATTGAGAGTCCCAAATATTTGGCTAGACAAGTCTATAAAAATTGTGAGTAGAGTAACTATCGACCCGCATAACCACAAAATGGTCGGAGATTAATCCCTACAGCCTCAAAGTGGAAGGAACAAAATGGTCTTCCAATGCATTGACAGAGGTAGTTGGAGTGGTTTTTGACACTGAAGGCAAAGGAGCTGCCCTATGAAAAAGTTCTAGTGGAGATTCATGGTCATTGGAATCGACCTCTGTAATTGGTGTGGCATTCTAGACAGAGCCTTCTTCATTGGCTATCATACATAAAAACTATGGGGGCTTGTAGTGATAGCCCAGTGTAAAACGTTCATCACAGTTAAAATATAACCCAAGTTCTCAACATGATACTATTTTTGCAGGAGTTGATTTCTTTATCGGTAATTTGTGTGGAAGGCTTTGTGGAGAAAGGGTTTTTGGCAGAGTTGATATGGTCTCAGGCGGTGGCTTAGTGAGTGGTGGACGATGGGAATTGGATCGTTTTGTATCAATTTTTTCTTGTACTAATTTTTTCATGCCAATTGCAGTAGGTAATGATATGGTTTTCAATAATAGTAACTCTCACTGTATATCATCATGTAACTTTGGTATGAAACAATTCAAAAGATCAGTAGTAGTAAGAATTGGAGTACGAGTAGAGAGGGACTCAAATTTGGCCATATATGTTGCAACATTAGTGATCTAGCGGAGTTTATACAAAATAGCTTTGTGGTTTAACTAGGAGGAAGGCCTAAATCAAAGTTCCAGATCTTTGGAGAAAATTTTCCATATTAAAAGCTATTGTGTTGCATGTATCCATTGATACCATTGAAGTGCGGCCTCGGTCATGTAGAAGGTAGCAATGGTTAATTTCTGTTCTAGTAGAGTGACGTGATATAAGTAGAAGTGTTAGATCTGAAATAACTAACCAATGAAGTTGTCACCAGAGAAAAAAGGAATTTCAAATTTGGGCAAACGAAGGTGGAGAGAGATTTATACGTCTGGTTGCGAATGTAGCATTACGGGTAGGGTTTGAGTTGGTCGAGGAGAAATAACAGATCAAGAAGCCATGAATGATGAGGGAGTTTGGTGCAAGGGGGGATTTACTAACAGTAAATGTTGTTTTTTGATTCGGGTTAATGAGTAAAGGATTTTGGTGAGAGATTTCTGAATATGTTTAATGGTGGAGGCATTTGTGGTTGTACATTCTGCATGTTGTTGTACGGTCATCACAACCTCTTCCAATTTCTTTGAAATACCTGTGATGGAGTCTTCTAATGCCTTATATTGGGTCATCATTCCCTCCACCATATCTCAATGAATGCACCAATTGATGCAGTCCAACAGTTGCAGAAGCTAAAGAATGAAAGGAAGAGGGAAGAGAAGGGAGAGGAAACACCGGGAAGGGGATGTTCTGACAGAGAAAGAGAGACAAGAGTCAGAAAAAGACTTAACAGAAGTATATTCCCCCTATATGCTAGTAACATCGTGGCTATATAAAAAAAAAATAGAATAGCATTCTGTTAGAGAAATAAAAAATATACAACTCAACAATATAGTTAAATTTGCTAACAGATTTGCTTGATGTAATTCTGCAATTTTAGAGGTTGTGGGATTGGTCTTGCACTTCTCTTTAAAATCTGATGACTGGATGGTGCATCATTAGCCGCATCAATGAGGCTCATAATATTGTCTTCTTCATAAAAAAGAACTTTATTTTCAAGGTTGAATGTGAAAAAATCTTAGCTAAATTCAGCAACGAACTCCCATGTGGCTTCCGTGGGGGAGTGAGCACGCCATTAGACAAGGAATTAAGGAACAAACTTATGATGTTGTAAAATCTTCCCAAAACAAAGAAACTATGTAGGATACACAAGCAGCTGTGAACCCCTTGCCTCACTAGGCAAATCAACTTTCTGGTCAGTAGGGTCACCATAGCATTTCTTGAGTAAAGACACATGGAAAACATTATAAATTTTTGAGTGAGCTGGCAAATCTAGACAATATGCAACTAAGCCGACTGGTCCAATATACGAAAGGGTCCATAATAGCGTTTAGTTAATTTGTTAGATTGTCTGTAAGCCATTGAAATTTGACGGTAAGGCTGTAATTTGACGAAGATCCAATTATTTACTTGAAATTCCTTATAATTCGATAAGCATCAATCTGATGTTTCATGCATAGTTGAGCCTGTTGAAGGTTTGATTTGAGAGTGGCAAGGATGTTGGAGCGATCAGTCAACAATTTGTCAATGGAGGCAACCGAGGAAGGGCCCTGGACGTAATCGACTGATGTGAAGACGGTTTCCTGTACACAACCTAAAATTGGCTCATTTTTATGGAGGAATGCCAAGTACTATTATAACTCCATTCAGCCAATGGTAGATACCTAACCCAAGTAGAGGGATTTTCAGCCACAAAACATTGCAAATAGTCTTCCAAATAGTGATTAACCACTTCTGTTTGTTCATCTGTTTGCGAGTGATACGAGTTTTTTGTGGACAGGGTAGTGCCCTATGACTTAAAACATTCCTTCCAGAAAATGCTCATAAAAATGGGGTTTCGATCCGAGATGATGTCAGTCAAAAATCCATGTAAATGGCAGATGTCTTTGACAAAGACTTTCGTGAATCTAGTATCCATGAATTGAGTGCCCAAGGGTGAGAAATGGACAAATTTAGATAGACGGTCCACCACCACGAAAATCACTGTTTTTCCACCAAAGGAAGGCAGATGGGTTATGAAGTTCATAGAAAGGGATTCCCAAATCTTACCCGGAATGAGTAGCAATTGTAGCAATCTTTGCGGAGCCCTGGTGAGTGGCTTTACTTGTTGGCAAATGGAACAATTTGATACATAGTTACGAATCTCCTTACGCATTTGAGGCTAGAAAAAGATAGCATCTATTCTCACAAAGGTACGCTGAAATCTAGCATGGCTTCCGAGAGGTGAATTATGGTACTCTTGTAATATCAAATATTGCAAAGCCGAGTCGGCTAGTACCAAAATTGTATTCTTGTAGAAAATCAAGCCATTCCACATGGTGTAATGCTCATAGTCTCACGGACGTTCTTGAATTGTGGAGACGAAGCTAGCTAAAGCCGAATGTCGTATGTAAAAGTTGCAAAGAGCAGTCATCAATGCCATCAATGGTTTTGATACTCTGTGTATATCATAACAAGAACCTTCAGGTAATTGGGACACGGATCAGTATTGCCATTCTCTCACCCTGGCCAATTGACAATTTTAAAATCAAACCCCATTAACTTAGTGATCCAGCGTTGCTCTTTTGAGGTGTGAATGGATTGGTTTAACAATGCCTCAAGAGGTTGATGATCAATTTGGATGGTAAATTTGGTACCCAAAAGATACTAACACCATTCTTTATAGCTTCAGTGATAGCACAGAGTTCTCAAAGGTAAGTAGAGAAGACTTGCAACTTTGAACAGAGTTGTTTGTTGAAAAAAGCTATAGGATGCCCCGATTGCATGAGTACAGCTGCCACACCATTCCTAGATGCATCAGTTTGTATGAAAAATGGCTTAGTGAAATCTGCTAAGGCTAGAATGGGGGTGGTAGTGAGGGTAGTCTTGAAAGAGTTGAATACTATCTCAACTTTGTGAGTCCATACAAAGGCATTCAACCATAACAATTACGTTAGCAGCGCTAAAATTTGAGCATAACGGGCAACAAATCACCTATAATACCCTAGTAGCCTCAAAAATCCACGTAATTACTTGACATTTGCAGGCATAGGCCAACGTTGTACTACATCGATTTTGGTTATATCCACTGCCACTTCCTACTAAGACCCAATATGACCCAAGTAAGACAGCGAAGATCTCTCAAATTCACACTTTGTTTGCTTGACATATGAGTTGTCTCTTAGGATTTGTAGAACTCAAGTAAGATGGTGGAAGTGATTCTCCTAAGAAGGACTATATGCCAAAATGTCATAAAAAAAACTAATACAAATTTTCGTAGTACTAGATGGAAAATAGCATTCATCTTAGATTAAAAAGAGGATGGAGCATTAGATAAGTCAAAGGATATAACCAGGAATTCAAAATGTCCCTCATAAGTTCGGAAGGTGGTTTTATGTACATCTTTGGCGTGAACACGCATTTGGTGGTAACCAACTCGCAAATCCAGTTCAAAAACACTTTGGCACCATGTAATTGATTCAATAATTCATCCACTGTGGGTATAGAAAATTTATCCTTGATCGTTATTGCATCGAGAGAGCGATAGTCGACACAAAAGAGTAAACTACCATCTGTCTTTTTAATAAGCAGAATTGGTGAAGAGAAGGGACTTGTGTTGGGCCAAATGATCCCTTCATCGAGCATCTCGTGGATCAGCTTCTCGATTTTTGCCTTCTAAAAATGTGGGTAACAGCATAGTTTAACATTCATAGGTGTGATATTAAGTTTTAATGGAATTCAGTAGTCAGTAGAGCGTTGAGGGGGTAATCCATGAGGAACAATGAATATATCTACAAAAGAAAAGAGGATGCTGCAAAGAGTTGTAGTGATAGTGGAGTTGACATCAGGAGGTAAATGGATTTAAGAAGAAGAGATAGCTGAATTATCTTCCAGAGAGGACTCTATGACTGGGGTGATTGTCAACTGAAAATATGTTACGGTAAAATTGGTTAGCTTACTGTTCGTAAACTAGCCTAACGTCATGGTGGACATGGTAGCTTTTTGCTGCTCGTGTAAGGTGAGCTGAGTGCCGGCATAATTAAAACTCATCCTTAAAGCCTTGTAGTCAAATAGCACCAGTCTAATAGATGCCAACCGCTGCACTCTAAAGACCATGTTGCCCCATAAATTAGTAGTAAATAGAGGTCCACATTAATATTAGTACATAATCCTCACAATGTAGAGAATTTTCATTACCAACCATGACATTAAGATTATGAAAAGGCTCTATTGAGAACCCCAAATATTTGGCTAGTCAAGTCTATAAAAAATTATGAGTGGAGTCACTATCCATTAGTATAACTACAAAATGGCTGGAGATTAATCCCTGCAACCTCAAAGTGGAAGAAACAAAATGACATTCCAATGTATGGAGAGAGATAGTTGGACTGGCTTCTGACGCTGCAGGCAAAGGAGCTGCCCCTTGAAGAAGTTCTAGTGGAGATTCATGGTCATTGGATTTGACCTTTATAAGTGGTGTGACATTTTGGACAAAGTCTTGCTCATCGGCTATAGTACATAAAAACTGTGGGGGCTTATAGCGATAGCCCTGTGTAAAACATTCATCACAATTAAAATACAACCCACATTCTCGGCATGATGTCATTTTGCAAGAGTTAATTTCTTTATTGCTAATTTGGGTCGAAGGCTTTGTAGAGAAGGGAGTTTTGGCAGAGTTGATATGGTGTTGGGTGGTGGCTTGGTGAGTGGTGGACGATGGGAATTGGATCATACTGTATCAATTTTTTTCTTCTACTAATTTTGCCATGTCAATTGCTTTAGGTAATGATATGGGTTTCAACAATAGTAACTTTCGCCATATATTATCACTAACCCTGATATGAAACAATTCAAAAGATTAGTAATAGTAAGATCTAGAGTATGAGTAGAGAGGGACTCAAATTCAACCATATACGCTGCAACAGTAGTGATCTAGCGGAGTTTATATAGAGTAGTTTCATGATTTAACTAGAAGGAATGCTCAAATCAAAGCTCCGAATCTCTAGAGAAAATCTCTCGTGTTAAAAACTGCTATGTGGTATGCATCCATTGATACTAGTCATGTAGAAGGCAGTAATGGCTAATTTCTATTCTAGTGGGGTGCCATGGTATAAGTAGAAGAGTTCTATTTGAAATAACCAACGAATGACGCTGTCACGGAAGAAAAAAGGAATTTTGAATTTGGGTAAACGAAGGTGGAGAGAGATTTATACATCTTGTTGCGAATGTAGCATTACTGGTAGGGTTTGAAGTGGTTGAGGGGAAATAATTGATGAAGAAGCCACGAACGATGAGGGAGTTGGGAGCAAGGGGGATTTAATGACGATAAAAGTTATTTTTCGATTTGGGTTAATGAATGAAAATTTTCAGTGAGAGATTTCTAAATATGTTCAGTAATGGAAGCATTTGTAGCTATACATTCTGCATGTTATTGTACGGTTGTCGATACGTCTTTTAATTCATTCAAAATTCTTGCGATGGAATCTTTTAATGCCTTATATCAGAGTCGTCATTTCCTTTGCTATGTCTTAATGAAAGCACAAATTGATGTAGTCCAGTAGTTACGGATGCTACAAAACAAAAGGGAAGAGGGAGGAGAAGGCAGAGGAAACACTGGGAAGGGGATATTCTGACAAAGGGAGAGAGACTAAAGCCAGAGAAAGACTTGACAGAAGTATATTGCCCCTGTATGCCAATAATATCGTGACTATATAGAAAAAAAAAAAAGGACATCATTCTGTTAGAGAAATAACAAATATATAGCTCAGCAATATTGTTAAATTTGCTGACAGATTTATTTAGATATAATCTCATAATTTTAAAGGTTACTGGGTTGCTCTTGCACTTCTCCTTGAAATCTGACGACCTGGTGGTGCGTTATTAGCCACTCCAACGAGTGCCGTAACTTTCTGTCATAAAATTACTCGTTATTTTTCTGCTGCTCATCTCCTCAAATCCTAATAGAACCAAACATGTTTTTTCTCCACGGTACAATCTGAAAGCATTTTCCGTACCTTCGCGATCGTTTCTACTGAGTATAGCCTTCGGCCCTTCAGGTTTGCTTCGAGGCGTCATAGCAGATTATGGTGTACCGCTGATGGTTCTAGCTTGGACGACTGTTTCCTACATACCAGCCGGAAGCGTTCCACGCGGGATCCCACGACGGCTCTTCAGCCCGAATCCTTGGTCTCCGGGGGCATATGAGAATTTGGCTGTTGTAAAGGTAAAATTGGTCGTCATCCCATAGGAGAATCGGACTGTTAGTCACTGAGGCTGACAATTGGTCCGTGATCTATCTATCGTGACAGGACATGCTCGATGTTCCTGTTCTTTACATCCTCGGAGCTTTCATCCCGGCAACTATGATCGCGGTGCTATACTATTTTGATCACAGCGTAGCATCTCAACTAGCTCAGCAGAAAGAATTCAACTTGAGGAAGCCGCCTTCTTTTCATTACGATTTGCTTCTTTTGGGTTTCCTCGTACGCCATTTTCTCTTCACACACACGCCCTCTTTTTTTTCCCATTTTCATCATCACCTCTCTTAAACATATGTAAACGTACACCTCACATCTGTTTTGGATGACAGACGTTACTGTGCGGTCTTGTTGGAATCCCTCCATCAAACGGCGTCATCCCGCAATCTCCGATGCACACAAAGAGTCTTGCTACCCTTAAACATGAGGTACCCTACCCTGAATCCCCTTTACATAATCAGAATCGGAATATGATTAAATTTTTCTAGTGACCCAGAATGCTGTAACTTTCGGAAATTTCTTTCTTCTTCTATCAAATGTATGCGTCGATTTGCCCATGAATATTATTTTTCAGTAAGCCTGATGAAGAAAACATGTTTGTTCGTTTGACAGCTGCTTCGAAACCGGCTTGTTTCAACTGCTAGGCGAAGCATTAGAATGAATGCAAGTTTGGGGAAGTTGTATGGAAGTATGCAAGAGGCCTATCAACAAATGCAAACCCCTCTTATCTACCAGGAGTCTTCATCTGTGGTATATGACTGACAATGAAACCCGCCCTATAATAGCCCACGTCATGCTTGATACGAAATTTGATCGAGTTTCTTCGATTCATTTAATTAATATTGGTCTCTTCGCCAGGGATTGAAGGAGCTGAAGGACTCGACAATTCAAGCAGCTGCCAGCACGGGAGATATTGGCGCCCCTATCGATGAGACTATATTTGAAGTCGATAAGGAGGTTGATGATCTACTGCCCGTTGAGGTCAAAGAACAGCGGCTAAGCAACCTGCTTCAAGCCGTGATGGTAGGCGGATGTGTTGTTGCCATGCCGATCCTTAAGATGATTCCGACTTCCGTCCTCTGGGGATACTTTGCTTTCATGGCAGTCGAAAGTTTGCCGGGTAACCAGTTCTGGGAGAGGATCCTTCTTTTATTCACTGCGCCGAGTAGAAGATACAAGCAAGTCATCGTTCAAATTCGTGCTCTTCTCTTCTCATTATATGTTTCTCTTCACCTTTGGTTGCTTCTGATTTATGCACTCCTTAATGCAGAGTTCTAGAGGAGTACCACGCGACCTTCGTTGAAACGGTGCCCTTCAAGAGCATTGCGGTCTTCACGATTTTCCAAACATTATATTTGCTCGTCTGCTTTGGAATTACGTGGATTCCCATTGCAGGTGTTCTCTTCGCACTGATGATTATGCTTTTAGTTCCCGTTAGACAGTACGTTCTGCCTAAGTTTTTCAAAGGAGCTCATCTTCAAGATCTAGATGCAGCGGAGTACGAGGAGTCGCCTGCTTTCCCTTTCAATCTTGCAACGGTAGGTATATAACGGATCGATAGAGCTTATTTTACTAACAATCGCTGTACATGTTCTTACACTGCTTTAGTAAAAATAAGAACATCCTCTACATTCAAAGCGCAAGAACTTGTTTCACCTGCGTATTATGAGGAATTTGGGCAACTTTAAATACAGCATATAATAATTGTAGACGTAGCTACAGCTCCTACGGTTAGTATTAGTTTCCCATTGGATGTTATTTGAAACAGGAGACCGAGTTGGGCTCTGGAGCTTCTTTTGCTCAGGAAGGAGAGATTTTGGATGGAGCCGTGACCAGAAGCCGTGGAGAGGTTAGGCATGCATGCAGTCCTAAGGTCACGAGCTCAACTTCGACACCGGCAAAAGACTCCACGAGAAGTGAAAGTCCGCGCCTCTCGGCACATAGTCCTCGCCTCTCTGTGCATAGTCCTCGTGTGAGTGAGCTGAGGGGGGAAAGAAGCCCGAGGTCTGCAGGAAGAAGTCTGAGGACCGGAGATATTGTTAGGCAATCCAATCTTGGCAGAAGTCCTACTGGCTCAACTATAGACTAGCAAGAAAGCATGAGTTTGGAGTCTGAAAATTGGATTTTCTGACGCATTTTGATAAAGTATTTGCTTGTCTTTTATGTGTAGGCTAAAAAATTGAAGAATTGTATCTCTTTCTCTGTAATGATACATTCTAGCAATTGCCAATGAAAGTGTTCTTGTCTAAGGAAAGCCATTGTGGGTGAACTAATGATTTGGAATGCTGTTTGTTTCAACTGTAATAGCTTCTCTGCTCTGATAGTGAGCTTTTGGCATGTGGATTTTGTTGAAGAAAATGGCATCCTACCGGCCATCCAGGAGCACACACTCCCCACGAAGGAATAAAGAAGAAGAGTGCACCAAAAATTTTACGTGAAAATTACTTCTCAGGATATCAAGGTTGGTCGACGGTATAGTCCATGAGGGGATTCTGCCAATCAGCTTCCTTGCGCCGTACGGGTTTACTTGTCCGTTGACTCGCACACATGTCATTTTTTTTAATGCAGCATACAAATGTATTGTTTTTTTTTTTTTTACAATCATCTTCAACGGTATTGAATATATGACAAAAACTATCACAATTAACAATGTATAAAATGGCTCTACAAATTATCATGCTTTGCAGGGACGACACCTACTTTGCAAAGATTGTGCATATTTTTCAGAGATCACACATATCCAGTCAATCTTTTGAGTTGACACCCATGGGTTATACTACTCTTGTGGATGGTCAAACATCCATTGATTGATTTCTCTTCACAACCGGTCAACATCTCGTTGACCGGTTGGGCATCTTGCTGCAGCCTTTCCTACGCAAGTGACAAATCTGCATTCATACCTTCATCAGAGTCCTTGAGCTTAAGTGTTGCTCACAAGTTCTGGGAACTATACTGTGTAGATTTCTTAATTACTCAGCGAACAAGTTTGCAAACTATAACCGTGTAAAGTTTTCGTCCTCAATCTGAGTCCTTGGATATAACCTAAATCCTCAGACCCAAACACTTTCACACAGGAATGACCACAACAAAAATTTTTTCACGACAGTGTGAAATTAAATCTGTTAGCCTAGCCAAACTGCAACAAGACTCAATCTTTTCTCTTGGCAAAATTTTTGTCATCATGTACATCCCATTTTTCTAGGTTTTGACTTTTTTTAATGACAGCAATCCTGCTTCAATAACATCCGTCACCTAATAATATTGAACATAAATCTGCTTTGATCTTTAGTGAAATGAGAAATTTCTACAAATGTGTATGGTATTTTGACTGTTACAAAGTACTATACACCTCTCCTACCTAAAGCCCAATTCTTGGATAAACTTTTTCATTCACAATATCTCTTTGCAAGCCTCTGTCACTGCGACCTCAATAGTAAAAAGAGTAACGCACTTCTGTAATTTTGATTGCAAAGAGACTGTTCCTCAAACAAATTTGATCAAGTATCCTGAAGTTGACTTTCGAGTATCAACGTCTTCGGCCATATTTGTATCAGTATATCTTACCAACAGAGACTTGTTACCTCCAAAACATAGACATGCTTCACCTTCAAAACATAGACATGCTTTGGAAGTTCTCTGAATGTATCTTATAATCCAATTGACTGCAGACTAATACTCTCTTTCAGGATTGGACAGAAATCGGCTGACAGTACTGACAGCATGTGCTATGTCTGGCCGCGTACACACCATAGCATACATCAAGCTACAAACAGCCGAAAAATATGTGATGCGTTTCATGCTGACCTTTTTTCTATCTGTAGAAAGACTATGTGGATTGCTCAATCTGAAATTGTTGGCCAGGGGAGTGTTCACTAATTTGGACTTATCCATATTAAAACGTTGAAGCACTTTTTTAATGTAACTTTCTTCGAACAACCATAGATTCCTCGCCTCTCGGTTGTAAATTATTCTGATACCCAGAATCTATTTTTCTGATCCCAAGTCCTTCATAGAAAAGGATTGTCCAAGTTGTTACTTTAACTTCTTTATCCAATCGTTATTGCATCCAACGATTAACATGTCATCCACATAAATGAGAAGGATAACAAAGTCGTCATCAAAAAATCACTGTATAAATATACAGTGGTCAGAAGTGATCTTTCTGTATCCTTGGCTGATCATGGCAGATTCAAATTTCTTATACCACTATCTTGGAACTTATTTTGGTCCTTATAGACTCTTCCTTAAACGACATACTAGTCGTTCCTTCCCTTTGATAGCAAAACCTTTTGACTGTTTCATTTAAATTTTCTCCTCAAGATTACTATGAAGGAACGTAATCCGAACATCCAACTGCTCCACCTCCAAATCCAAGGAAGCAGCCAAATTGAGCACAACCCTTTTTGAGGACATATTTACTACAAGAGCAAATATCTCATTAAAATCAACTCTATTTCACTGGTTGAAGCCTTTTTCCAGTAGTCTCATCTTGTACCTTAGTTGCGTGGTGTTCTCATATGTTTTTAAACGGATGACCCATTTATTCTTTAGGGCTCTCTTTTCTTTAGACAGTTTGGTTAAATCAAACGTATGATTTTTATGTAGATAGCTTATTCTTATCATTTATAACCTCATCAAAATCTTCCAGCTCACCTATATCAATGAGTAGGACGTACTCATTAGATGACAAGCGGACAGACGGTCTCTTATCTCTTGTGGAGCGTCGGACAGGAACCTCCTCAATTTCTTCGATCAGTTGAGAAGCGACTTCATTCTGGTTCTCATCAGGAGCTGTAATTGCCTTATTATTCCTCGGCCTCTCCTGAACCATTGATCTCATAGTGAAGAGGTACCAGATGAACAATATCAACGCTTATCTTATCTGTACGGCTGGCATCAGATTTAGTCTTCTTACTAATATCCTCAATTATTTTACCTTCAACAAAAACTATGTCCCTTGACCGGACAAATTTCTTCTCAATTGGGTCATAAAATCTACTTCCCAATTTATCTTTCTCGTAGCCTAGAAAGACGCATTGAATCGTCTTTGACTCTAGTTTGGTCCTCTCGTCCTTTGGGATATGAACAAATGCCTTACAACCAAATATCTGAAAATAGTCAAAGGACGACTCTTTTCCGATCCGCATCTTCTTCGAAATTTTACCATTCAGAGGTTTATTGGGTTTCCTATTGATAAGATAGGTCGTCGTCTTCAAAACTTCTGCCCAGAAGGATCCAAGAAGTTTTGTCTCAGAGAGCAAACACCAGACCCTTTCCAATAGTGTGTGGTTCATTCACTCGACCACTTCATTCAATTGTGGCATTTTTGGTGGTGCCATTTGATATCGAATGCCATGCTTTCGGAAATAGCTATCAATTGCCCCGATGCACTCACCATCGTTATCGCTTGGAGTAGTCTTCTTCCATTCCACCAGAGTGTGATAATACTCAAAAGTACCGAAGACTTGATCCTTAGTCTTAAGTGGGTAAACCCACAGTTTCTTTGAACAGTGATCAATGAAATTCACGAAATACTGGGCCTCTCCGAATGACTTTTCTTGAAATTGTCCACATACATTAGTGTGTACCAAGTCAAGTAGTTTCATCTTCATAGAGGATGAGTCTCCATGAAACGAGACATTCGTTGCTTTTCGGCCATGCAGTGAGGACAAGTCTTGGGTCTATCTTCCTTCATTCCTAAAATAAGGCCCTTTTTGGCCAAATGATATAATCCCTTTACAAATCTGGCCTAGCCAACGGTACCACAGGTTCAAGGACTCCTCGCTACTTGTTGCATTCACATCTCCAGCTACAGTAGACGCCTTCATTACATACAGGCCGGAGCTCTTCTTTTCGCATGCTACAACTGGAGACCCTCTGTCAACTTTCATTCTCCTTCATAGAAGGTATTGTAATAATCTTCATCATTTAACCTACCGGCTAAAATTATATTCTGCCGGATATCAGTGACATACCGTACATCTTTCAATAATAACCTTGTTCCATTATTGATGACCAACAACACGTCACCTCTGCTAACAATTGGGGATATTCCTTCGTTTTTCATCCTTATTACTCCAAAATTTTCCAGAATATAAGAAGTTAATAGTCTTTTTCTGAACGTGGCGTGCAGAGAAGCACCCGTATCTATCACTCAGTGGGACTCATGATCCATCGTACTCATCACGTCGTACATTTCATAGGTTAACAGGAGATTACGCTTTCACTTGTGACAGTGTTTCTTAATGTGGCATTTTTTGCCACAATAATGACACTTAATGTTTTAAAACCTTGAGCAGGACTTACTTTGACCCTTTTCACCATACTTTGAGTCACGCCCCTCACTTCTTCCCCGTGATTCTTGTTGGAAAATATGGCGTCCTATCAATAATCCAAGAGCACACAGTCCCCACGAAGGAATAAGGAAGAAGAAGAGTGCACTAAAAATTTTACATAGAAAATCCTTCTCAAAAGATCAAGGTCTGTCTACAGTGCAGCCCGAGAGGGGATCCCTCCAATTAGCTTTCTTGCGCCGTACGAGTTTACTCGCTCGTTGACTCACACACATGTCATTTTTTTAATGCAGTATACAAATGTATTGTTTTTTTTCTTTTTTTTACAATCACCTTCAACAGTATTGCATAAATGACAAAAATTATTATCATCAATAATGTATAAAATGGCTCTGTAACAACTTTGCAAATTATCGTGCTCTACAGAGACGACGCCCACTCTATAGAGATTATGCATATTATCCAAAGATCACGCATACCTAATTAATCTTTTGGGTTGGCACCCCTGGGCCATACTGCTTCTCTTATGGATGGTCAAACATCTATTGACTGACTTTTCTTCACAGCCGGTCAACATCGCATTGACCGGTTGGGCCTTTTTTTGCACTCTTTCCTGTGCAAGTGACAAATCTGCCTTCATCAGAGCTCTCGGACTTAAATGTTGCTCACAAGTCCTCGGAACTATGCTGCGTAGATTCCTTAGTTGCTCAACGAACAAGTCCACGAATCATAACTGCACAAAGTTCTCATCCTCAATTTGAGTCCTCGGATATAACCTAAGTCCTCGGTCCCAAGTACTTTCACACGGGAGTGACCACAACAGATTTTTTTTCATAATTTAGGGGTATAAGACTTATAATTTTAAGCTTATTTGGATTGGAATTCAAGTAGTTTTTGACAGTCTCGTTTTCGAAATCAATCGTGCACGCTAGAATGCCGGGCTGCTGAATTCTGGCATCACTTTTCTTCCCAATGATGGAATGTTTATTTTAAAAAATATTCGTAAAATTCACGGTGTAAATATATAAAGAGAAGAATAAAACATAACTTTTTTTTTTTTTTGAAAATTTTCAACCTAATTAGTAAATGACAGATGACAGGTCATATATTAATTTTGTAATTGCCGCTGCACATCATCTCCATGGGGGATTACACGTCATTTTAGAGGAGCACAATAAATGTAACTTTTAACAACGAAAAATTAGCAAATATCCTAACTGCTGGCCACTCTGAACAGTTCTCCCTTTGAAATGATCGAAAGTTGAAATGAATTCTCGATTATTTTTTCTTTGTAAAAAAATTTAGGTTTGACTATTAATGAGTAATTAATTACCATTTTTGTCACTTTTTTTTGTTTTAATTTTTTTTTCTTTTCTTTTTTTTTTCTTTCTACTTGCAATAAACCTTGATAAAAGTTTGCTTAAAGAGAACATATCAAGGGTGAGACTTCCACTTCTAATGTCACTCACACTTTCACTTTAGGCGGTGCCGGCGAGGACAATGAAGAGCGCTTTCTCTGTTAGGCAGTGATGACAACGGCGACAAAGGACACTCGTTCTTTCAGGCAATGATGGCAATAAAGCCAAAGATGAAGACGAAGACAGAGAAGACAAAGACAATGATGAACCAGCACGGCCCAATGCATGACCCCCTCTCTCTTTGAGATTTTATTTGAGGATTTTCTCTCTCTCTCTCTCTCTCTGAATAATGGTCAATGTAGCAGGTAAGGTTTGGGTTAGGCTTTGGCTTAGACATTCAGGTTAGGGTTTGATTTAATTGATAGTGGTAGAACTTGGGCATTGGGCTTTCGGATGACTAGTTGATTTTGATTTTTGAGTAGTTTGGATGGTTGATTTGGATGTGATTTGACTAAATAGCGGCAATGTGAAGGATGGATACAGTGAGTTAAAGAGGAAGAAGATGACGTACAGTGCTTTCAGTGAGTGTGGCCCCCAGTAGTGTTCTCCTACCTCTGGCTGCTACTGCTCCGTCAGTTGCAACTGCTGCTTTGTTTCTCTTCGCCTCTTTGAATTACTTTTTCTTTCATGATTTTTTTAGATAGATGCGGTTCTCTCTTTCTTTTTTTAAAAAAAAATATTTTTTTTCTATAATATAAAGATGAGGCAGAATTGGTTGAGATTTTGCTTACTAGAAAAGGAGTTAAACTGCCTACTAAGGTGAGGAGGTAGGTAGTCACGGGGGCTAAAGATTGTGGATCGAAGGAGTTGGTGATGACAGGAATAGTGGTGGTTGCATGGAAAATTAGTAT
>JAODPA010076000.1:0-28444 GCA_025585075.1 Nepenthes mirabilis
CACCGGCGCACCCCGGGCGCCAGCCCATCCGATACAAATATCCTCCAAAGATTTTTCAATATTTAATAAATTTTATCACGTCCAATTTGCCCAAAATTACAATTAATATTAAATTAATCCGAACAAAGATCCGGGATATTACAGTGTTTTCGCAGGTTGTTATGGTTAATTTGGGTACCTAGTGCTATCTTGTAAGAGCCAACGATATACCCGAAATCATGACGTTGGTGCCATGTGTTTATTATGGCTTTTGGATCCTATGTTGAGATGTGTTGTAGTTGTATATTTATTGTATAGGGTTAATGTACGCATTGTATTTGTTTGCCGGCCGTTTTTCTATCAAAACTCTACCGGACTTTGATTAGGAAAACGTGGTCCGCCACACTTCTCCTTAACACCTCCTCAAGTCTCAAACATTTAGCTTGAAGTCCGTCTATAATGCTAGCAATTGAGGCCAACCAACTGTGACGGACTGTATTTTTCTACCAAAAATCTGGTAGAGTTTTGTCTATACTACGGTCGTCAAGTTGATACAAAAACCTATACAATCTCATACACAACACAAAATATATCCAAATAATCCTAACATCCGACAACATACAACAACACACAAAACTACACAGGATCCAAATGCTACTACTTACTTGTGGCTCCAATATTATGTTTCTAAATACAATATCGGTCAAAGAGAAATGCCACTAGGTACTTATTACAAACTACAATAACCTGCAAAAGTATAATAAATTCAAATATAGTGAAAACTAAACTATCTAAATATCAGTTATATGTACAATATATATTAAGATTTTGAAGAGAAATATAATATATATACAATTTCTCCATGACATAAATAAAACTACAATCCTTGATTTGGTCTTCTAGACTTAGAACCTAGTCCACTTCGAACCTCTACGCTGTTCCATCAAGTATATCAGACTTGTGATAAACTAGAGACAAAGAGAAGTAAGGATGAGTTAATAGCTCCATAAGTGCCATATAATCAAAATGGTAAGCATTATGAGAAAATTAAAGTAGGAGAGGGATATACGAGTATAACAAGGATGCGTTAACATAAGACGTGATCCATTATGCGTTTGGGACACAATTAACTTTTTACATTTTATCCTTCTTCTCTTAAGATGTAAATTATGTATAATTACTTATATTTGCGGATTAGGGTCAACATACCTTACTAGCTAAAAGTGCGGGAAAATAAGGAAAGGGTCATGGCATCTACATGACCTAAAGGTGTAAGCTCCTATTATCGACCCAGAGGCGGGCTATCTACACATCATGTCTTCAGACGAGCCATAAATATATGCTCCTATGTCCCCCGGGGTCCAGAGGCAGTCATCGTCCTTCTACAGAAATATCCTAAGGCTTGCCAAAAGTATCACCCGCTACAATATGAGATCAAGATAACCTTTGGGTCACTATTATAATACCAATAGCAAGTTAAGGGTTATTACCCATCGTAACATAATTCGATGGTCCTAGTTTCATGATTTCTTATTTTTTGAGGGAAGGTCCACCATACTTCTTTTATAATCCTCTTAATCTGAGAGAACAAATCAATTATATATCCGAATATAGAATTTTTCTCTAAATACTTATACGATTTTTATCCTTCTTTCAAATTTAAATCTTCTCATGACTTAATTCACATACATGAACATCGTAATACATGGGAACGGTAGAAACTCTTACCACTGTGAGGTTCCAGGTTAAAAATATAATAATTAAGAGGTGATTAATATAATAATGATCAATATTAGGTCTTTGGTTTGTGGAAAAATAAGTATCGAAAGTAAAAATTGAGGGAAAAACCGGTTGCTGGTGCTGAAGTGCTGCCCAACAGCACTGTGCCTACTGTGCGCTTAAGTGTAAGAAAGTAGTGGCACGGCGCTCACTGTGCACCTCTGCTCACTGGAGCGCGGCCTGGCCAATAAGGCCGAGGTTGCTGCCCACTCACCTGGCACTTGAGCACCCGGTGATATTAAATACATGACTTGTTTTATGTTTTCTCAGTTCCACGCAGCAAAACCCTATCTAGAGAGAGAGAGCGACGAACAAGAGAGAGAAGGGAGGAGATCGAGGCCGTGAAATTCGAATCCGTCCAAGAGCTAGTTATAAAAGTGGTAGTTTGTATCGAGGCAATTGTTCTCATACTCACTAATTCTTCTCTTTCAATGTTTATTCATTTATCATCAGGTATTTTCATTTCGATACCCACCCAAACCATGAAAAATATGTTACCTGTGCCTTGAGACCAAGGTATATGTAGTTTATTGTCCCATTTGCTCACCAATTCGTTCAGTTGGGTTCCGCCAAATCCTAGCCCACGCAAATTTAGGGGTTTCCCATTTTCCCTTCGGATTTTATTAAATTGACCTCAAAATATGAATCACTACATCCTAATTATACATATATATTGATTGGACGTTTGATCTCACAAAAATTGACCCGTTCACGGCATCCGGAAGCATTAAATGTGTACTATTACTGTTCATCCGAAAATAAATAGAAAATTTGCATGCTTCCACCTTCGAATTATGTTAAATTGATCTTGAAATATAAATCACCGTGTCCTAATTATGTATATACATCAATTGGACGTCCGATCTCATAAAAATCGACCCATTTGCGGCGTCTGAATGGTTTAAATGCCCCTGGCACTATTCACCCGAGGTGAATGGGTAAATTTGCATGCTTTCACTCCATTTGACTATTATGCAATTTATGTCTAATTGTTCGTATTAAATTATAAATCTCAAAAATATGTATTGTGCACCGGAGGCAAGGAAATGTGTTCCAGAGGGTTCTAAGGTAATATTTGTCTAACGGAGGTAGGAAATTCAAAACCCTCTTGTGAATTTAAATTAAATTGTTAAAAGGTTCGAGTCCCGAAGAAAGATAAGAACCGAGCGAATAAATTGAGAAAAATTCACTAAAGTGCGATATGATGGATTTGATCTCCCGAATAGAGATAAGTGGTGGGAATGTGATTTTCCGATTGGAAAAGGTAAATGGAAAATGGTGGATCCTCCCTCAAAAGATTAAGGAATCTTAAAACTAGAACCGTGGTTCATTGAGGTGGTACCCTTCGGCTTACCACATACGTCATGGTGGGAACCCAAGGAATACTTTGGCCGCTCATGAGGGTGGGTGATGTTCCTAGTATGCCTTGGGATGCTACTGTGGAAGAACGAGGATTTCCTTAGTTCCCGGGGGATATGGGGTGAATTATGATGGTAGAGTGCTGCAGGCCTAAAATATAGTCGATAGCCGAGTGCTGTAAGCTTAAAATGTAGTCAATGGCCGAGTGTTGGAGGCCTAAAATGTAGCTGTGCTTTAGAATGTGCAGCAAGCACATTCCTTTCCTCGTTCTCTCGCATTATTGGCTAGTACGACCTACTGACCCCAGGTCTGCAAAGATTAATGAAAATAATAAAAATGAATAAAATGTAACTAGTGTAAACATGTGAACCAGGCGATCCCAGATGTTCCCTTTCCTCTCATGTTTACTTGTTATGGAGATTATGTGTTTTCTCCCATCCATTTATCGTTTCATTGTTTATCTATATGATGGACCGGCCACATTCCACCTCATGTGGCCGCTCATCGATTGAAACCGATCATGAACTCTGGTTAAAAAGGTGGATTTAAAATTTTTCTTTTCTTTCATATATATTTTACATCGTGTGCACAAGATTGCGTAAGACCCAACTTTGTGAGTTGGCGGCCAGGTGTCATTGTTTCTCTCTTGACCGGCCAAGATGAGGTCCGTCGGATATGAAGGTCCCGAACAAACTGAGATGCCACTAGGAATCACAAATTTCTCAAACCACAATATCGTACGAAAGCATACTAATATTCATTAATCTTTCACAACTTTCACAGTGGAAGTGTTCTACAAAATGTTTCCCAAAATAATCAAAAGAGAGTAAATCAATTTTGCTCGTGCACTGCCACTTAACCTTGGTTAGCTATTCTGCTTAGCTAGTCCATCAAATCTCAATCTTTTTCATCTGGCATAAACTCATCATCATCATCTAAAAAATAGAAGGGGTGAGCTAGAGTGCCCAGCAAGATACTCATGCATAAATCATGCATAGCATGAACAATGAGGCAAACAGACAGAATGCAATAGGGGCGTATATGCATGCAGTTTCATAAAATATGGCCGGTGTCAATGGAAACAGATTCCAAAGTCATTTTTATGCAATTTGATTTCCAAAATATGCTTCTATTTCCAAATTCATTTCCATAAAAAACCGGCTACATTTAGGGTCTACAGCTCTCGACCATCATATCTCAAATAACGGCTACATTTAAGGTCTGCAGCTCTCAACCCTTTGAATCATCAAATCTCATAAACGCTACATTTAAGGTCCGTAGTTATAATTATCCAAATTGGCTACATTTAAGGTCTGCAGTCTTGACCAATCAAACGGTTATATTTAAGGTCTGCAACTTTCGACCATCATATCTCAATAACGGCTACATTTAAGGCCTACAGCTACTCTACCATCAAATACATTGTTTTGCAAATCCGAAGTCAAATTATGTAATTAACGTAAGGCCCTTCTTTTAAAGTCTTAAAAACTGCCGGAGGTCCTTTAATAAAAGCCAGAGGTCTTTTTATTATCAAAAGGCCGGAGGTCATTTTGTCATGTAATAACTGGTCATCTTAAAACATGATCATGGCCAAACTTCTTTAAACGTGCAAGCATCAAACGTCGTGTAATTAAGTAAATATCTGGACATCATAAAATAACAAGGCATCGATAGATAACAAGACGTCATTTTAAATCATTCGATAATCTAACTTCATGTAATTAAATAAGTGGCCGGACATCATGTAATAACTGAACGTCATAAATAATCGGATGTCGTTAGATAGGCAATTAATTAGGGCTTCCTTTAACAGATATGATACACTTACATTAAATCATGAACTTAAAAACAGGGAGTACACTTGCCTGGATCGAATCTATGAACCCCTTACTTGGTTCTGACTCGAAGTTCTTAACGCCTTCACTCGGTCGATTGCCCAGCTTCCTATCCTAATTCCCGGGCCTATTACTCATATATGTTAGGGTTGGTGGTAGTAGGTAGGGCAGGTCAACTGCTTGTACTTCTTTGCTTGCTCCCCTTACCTTTCTAGAAGGTCAGTGGGGTGGTTGGGAGTAGGTTACCTATTTAGGCATGGTCATCCTGACCTTAATCATATTTAGTCATTATGTCAAGAAATCGGACAGTCAACTCTCCCTTTACGTTATCGATCAACTGCCGTTGACCGGTTTAATTTTTCCATTTTCACAACACCTTCGGAAACGACGTTCAGCGTCTTCGGTATTATCTCCAAAAAACTCTTCAATGGCCTCCGAAAGGGTCTTCAAAAGACTCATAGTTTTCTTCTGGAAATCGTCTCCGAAAAACTCTTCAATTGTCTTTGGAAGTTTTACCATCTCCGGAGATTAAGGTCTCTGGAATTTTGGCCTTTAATAACAACGTCTCCGGAGATTAAGGTCTCTAGAAACTTTAGCCTCTAAACTTCAGCGTCTCTGGAGATCAAGGTCTCCAAAAACATTCCCAAAATCGTTTCCTAGTTCTCTCCGAAATCGTCTCCAAAATCATTGTCAACGGTCCCCGGAATTACCATCTTTCGAAAACAAGGCCTCCGAAAAGGTCTCCAGGAAAAACTCATTAATCGTCTCTGAAATGGTCTCCGGAAACAAGGCCACCAGAATCGTGGTCTCCAGAAGAACCCCTCAATTGTCTCCGGAATGGCCTCTGGAAGAACGTCTCCCTTCACTGCCTCCGGAGATCATCTTCATTGCCTCCGGAAGTCTCTTCCTTATCCACCTTCGGAGATCAAGATCTCCGAAACTTTAGCCTTTAATATCATCGTCTCCGAAGATCAAGGTCTCCGAAAACATTAACCCTCTAGTTCAATGTTCTTCGATGATCAAGGTCTCTAGAACTTCAGTCTCCAAACTTCAATCATCTCGGGAGATCAAGGTCTCCAGAGTTCATTGTTTCCTCTTATCTTCCGGAGATCAAGGTCTCCGGAAATCATTGTTTCTTCTTCTTCTTCTTCTTCTTCTTCTTCTTCTTCTTCTTCCGGAGATCATGGTCTTCGAAAATTTTTTGCCTTCATCACTTTCGGTCAACTGACGTTGACCGGATAAGTTTCCCTTCACATCTCCGGTCAACCGGCATTGACCGGATTAATTTCTCCTTACATTTTCTTCAATTTTCCCTTCACTCCTTCATCTTTGCAAGTCAACTGGCGTTGATTGGATAAATTTCCTTTCACTCCATCTTTACCGGTCAACTAACGTTGACCGGATAAATTTTCTTTTACTCCTTGATTATTTTAACTTAATGGTTGGGACTTTCTATGTTTTAGAATCTGGGCCGTTACAATCTACCCGTTGTTAGTGATGTATGATTTTACTTGTTGAGCTATACGCTCACCATTACTGTTTCTCCTTTCAGATGAGAGTATTGAGTTGGTGCCTAATTAATTAGAGTAAGGAGGGGGGCTTGCTTGAGGAGATTAGTTGGATGTCAAAGGCTTAAAGATTTGGACACGTCCAGTGTAATAGAATGTATATTTTGGTTGGTTATTGTTATACTTCAACAGGTTTCTAGATCTACTTATACTTCCGCATTAATATTGGATATTTTGGATTTTGTTTAATCCTTGATAGTATCTCTTTAGATCCAATATAGTAGTTAGGAATACTGTGTTGGAATCATGGATGATACGACAATGTGGATCCTGTGTATGTGTTATTGTAGGAAAAAATATTAAATTTGGATAGTTGTATACTTGTATAGGTTTATTCTAAATATGTTATATTTTTTATTTTTGTCCAATTATAGAATGAACTTTGTCAAAATTTTTGCAGAATTCATAACATTAAATTATGGGCATTAGTTTATGTTATTATTAACAGAGGTTATTTAAGAAAAATAATCCGATCCGTCATAGTTGGTATCAGAGAAAAGAGATACATTAGATTTGATCTAAATCGTATACGAAAGTTTAGAATCAGTTAAGATTTTGGCAGAATAGGTAGATTAAGATAGAATAGTTTGAGGTATCTTAGTTTGCCTAAACTAGAATAGATCTCAATTGAAACTTAGCATTTAAGCTAGTTGATACCGAATGTTGGCATAGGCTGATCAACTTATGTTTGAGGATTCAAGTTAATCTGTTCTATGTTGAGGCGAGATGAAGTAGTTAGGATTAGAGAAAATGCTCAAGTCTTGGCCTTAAGGAGTTAATTTTAAAATGCATCGATCTTAAGCCCTCCCTCTAATCTGATTCTTTGAGGTTAATAATCTTGTGATGTTTGTTGTCATAGGAAGTAACATGATTTTTAGGCAAGGGTTTACTCAGGGTAGTGGTCAACCATGAGGTCAGGAGGAGCTGTAAGGAGGCACCTTGAGGTTTTAATCACATTAGAGCCCACTTAGTGCTTTAATTGATCGGTGTTGATTCGAGGACTAAGTTAAGTGATTTTGGTTCGATATTTAGGCTTAATCAGCCCTGAATTGAGGTCCTCTAAATAGTAACTAGTTAAGGAGTCCTTGATCGATGTATTAAGTATGATGAATGAGGTGGAAGCGATGGGTTGAGGTTGGAATAACTAGGAGTAAATTTTGAGGTTAATGAATACTAGGATATTGATTTAGGGATGCTTAAAGCGTCTAAACTTTGGGGTAGTTCAGAGCCCGTAGAGGATGGGATATGGATCCTAAGAATTAAGAGGATATTGCGAAAACATAATATAGCCCCATATAAGATAGAAGGCGAAGTCGTCCTCGGGTAATTGACATGAAAAGGATTATGGGTTTCAAGGATGAGAAGATATCATAGGAATTGTTGTGAATGCTTTATGGATGAGTATCTTAATTTGATGGGATTTTCAAGAATATGTTTCAAGTAGGGATAGTTCGACCGCATGAATAGGGATTGTCTTTATTCCATGAGTCGGATAGTTAAGGAGCCTAGTACTTGGAATTGAGGCTTCACGATAATAGCACGAAGTATAGAAATGTCATCCATTGTGGCAGGAGGTAAAGTTTTCAGATCCTAATATTTTGGTATATGTGTTATTTCGTGATGCAAAATCTATGCTTTATTGGGATTCCTTAAGCTTATTTGTTTAATTAAGGATCTAGGCTTGATAAAAGCGATATCGAGGTTTGCGATGTTTTCTTGGATTCGTAGATACGATTGGTTAGGCTAAATTGATTTACTTTGAGGTATCAAGTTTTAATCTGATTTTAGTGGTAGTTTGGTGGGCGAACCACTGTGCTATCATGGATTGGACTTGTAAAGAGATAATATCCTGCAATTGGATTGTGGGATTTGAGGCATAAGTCTGAATTGATCGAGGCACCAGGAGATTAGTGTCGTCTTACCTGTAAATCATTTAATGAGAATCTGTGCTAAGTCCAACTCGTATATGCGGTCACGTCGAGAGGTCATTTTGTGGTCACTAAAGGGTTTCGATCATGTGAATAATTGAAGATGTTATCAGAAGGAAGATTATGTTAATTTATCTTTTGATTGGTAATTCAAGGTCGTGTCGAAATCGATGCCAATTGTTGAGGATTCCATGTAGAGCTGATAAAGTATCAGTTTTACATCGTTGTGGAATACTCTAGAATCTCTGAGGTAAATAAGATGGACCGATAAGGTTGTTCATGGATCTTGAAAAAGAGGTTGCCTATGGGATTAATGATTTGATAAGTGAACATTGTGAATAAATAGGCAAATTACTTGGTCTGTTGTAAAGGCTTGATGATTTCTAAGATCGATTGGTGTCCATACCATGTTAATTGTGGATTAATGGAGGTTGTAGTTTGGTGGTATTCAGGATAAAGATATGGCTACTACGAAGTCTAGAAAAGCCGTTTGGGTTTTGTAGGTTTGTTGGCATTTTATGAAATTTTATGGGTTGGATCTTTCAGCCATATTCGGGTCCATATTGAGATGACTTCATTGATGAATTCAAAAGAACATGGGGTGTATGCACTCTATTTGAGGATTCTGTCATAGATTGTGAACGGCTGTTAATCCGTATGCCCCATTGAGAAGGGAATGCGAGTTTAGTTTGAGAAAATGCCCTGTTAAGCATGTGGCTCTTTGGTAGCATAATTTTAAAATCCATAAGACTTTAAGCAGTGCCTAATTGGGAAGACCGATTAGTGTCATGAAAGCATATGATCATCTTGGGTCCAACTGAAATTATTAAGTGATCTGATAAGTTTTTCTTGGGGATTACAGTGTCAGTGAGACGTTTGGCTTAGAAGAGATTTGTAATTGTAAGAACGAAAGATAAAAATGTTGTTTCTGAGAAAAAAAAAAGGGTTAATTGACGTCTATGTCATTTGGGTTGATCCCTGATGCATTTGGTAAGTTATCATAGAATGTAATGCTTTTGTAAAAGGTTAGAATTATGTTACTCTCAAATCATAATAGGTGGCTACAAGTGGGGGAGAAGTTCATAATTAGATTCACTCCACGTGTGGGTCGAAATTAGCAATAGAAACCTCCACTCTGAGAACTTATGGGTATTGTCTTTGAAGATAGCCATTATCTAAAATTTTAAGAGTAAGAATAGTTGTATCATAAAGGAAAGAAGATCATATGATATTGCATGTGGGCAGATCTGTTTACAAAATCGGAAGGTGAACCTCAATGCCTTTTAAGGAAAGCGGACATCAATGCTAACAATTGATGCTAGCAGTCTATAGAATTAATATGTTTTTGAAGCTTCGTAGGAGATGTGAAAGGTAAATCATGAGTAGGTCCAAATACTTGGGTGATAGGATGTCATGTTCTTAAATTAGAAGACAGAATCGTATTCGAAATAGTGGAGTTATGAATTTATGAAGTATGAAGTCCTTATGGTTTTGTTTCAAAACAATTAGAGCGATCCACTTATCGTAATCATAGAAGACATGTACGGATTGGATCAGTTGGATAATTGGTATGCCAACGGGATCTTGAGGTTGCTCAATAATTGGATTATGAGGTTACGGGGGAGGAAATGATCTAAAGCTATGTCGAATCTTTGGGTGATAATCATGATTGTAACTTTTAATGCGGCTGTAGTTTGAGGATTGTGGGATTCGTCTTTGTGGTATGGCTATCCTAGGATTATTTTAATCATGGTTGCCATATATTCAAGGTGTTTGAAATGGGCCATGGAATTTTGGAGGATTATTATGAAGTCTCCCTTGAATCAGTAGGGTGAGGAATTCAGCAAGTGTTTGGGGTAAGCCGTTTTGGAGATTAGAAATTCGCCTTATGATAAGGACCAGAACGATACAAATGCTTGAGGTTTCTAGAATAATCGTTTGTCTGAGGAGATGATTTGGAAATACTAGGAAGATTACCTTTGATTATAGAAATTTGAGACTCGTTAAATTTCAGTGATGAAATTTTTATAAGTGGGGAAGAGTTGTGAGGTTTCGAGTTAGGAACATAATAATTAGGAGGTGATTAATATAATAATGATCAATATTAGGTCTTTGGTATGTGGAAAAATAAGTATCGAAAGTAAAAATTGAGGAAAAAACTGGTTGCTATTACTGAAGTGCTGCCCAGCTGCATTGCGCCCTCTACGAACTCGCTGGCCGCTTGCTTGGTGCTCGAGCGCCCGTCGATGTTAAATACGTGACCTGCTTCGCGTTTTCTCATTTTCACGCAGCAAAACCCTATCTAGAGAGAGAGCGCGCGACGAACAAGAGAGAGAAGGGAAGCAATCGAGGCCATGAAGTCTGAATCCGTCCGAGAGCTAGTTATATAAGTGGTAGTACATGTCGAGGCAAGTATTCTCATACTCATTAACTATTCTCTTTCGATATTTATTCGTTTATCATAGGATATTTTCGTTTCAATATACACCCAAACCATGGGAAATATATTACCCGTGCCTTGAGTCCAAGGTATATGTAGTTTATTGTCCGATTTGCTCACCGATTCGTCCGGTTGGGTTCTGCCAAACCCTAACCCACGCAAATTTGGGCGTTTCTCGTTTTCCATCTGTATTTTGTTAAATTGACCTCAGAACATGAATCACCACATCCTAATCATACATATATATCAACCAAACGTCCGATCTTACAAGAATCAACTCGTTCACGGCGTTTGGAAGCGTTACATGTGTACTGTTGTTGTTCATCTGAAAATAAATGAAAATTTTGCATACTTTCACCTTTGAATTATGTTAAATTGATCTTGAAATATGAATCACTATGTCCTAATTATGTATATACATTGACTGGACGTCCGATCTCATAAGAATCGGCTCGTTTGCGACGTCCCAACGCTCTAAATGCCCCCTGGCACTGTTCACCCGAGGTGAATGGGTAAATTTGCATGCTTTCACTCCATTTGATTGTTATGAAATTTATGTCTAATTATTCGTATTAAATTGCTAGCCTCGAAAATATGTATTTGTACACTGGAGGCAATAAAATGCATTCCGGAGGGTTCTAAGGTAATATTTGCCCATCAGAGGTAAGGAATTCCAAACCTTCTCGTGAAGTTAAATTGAATTGTTAAAAGGTTTGAGTCCCAAAGAAAGATAAGAACCGAGTGAGTAAATGGAGGGAAATCCACCAAAGTATGATATGATGGATTTGATCTCCCAGATAAAAATATGTGGTGGAAATGTGATTTTCCAATTAGAAAATGTAAATAGCAAATGGTGGATCCTCCCTCAAAAGGTTAAGGAATCTTGAAACTAGGACCATGGTTCATTGGTGGGGTACCCTTCTGCTTGCCACGTATGACATAGTAGGAACCCAAGGAATACTCTAGCTGCTCATGGGGACGGGTGATGTTCCTGGTACGTCATAGGATACTATTATAGAAGAACGAGGATTGCCCTAATACCCGGGGGTATAGGACGAATTGTGATAGCCGAGTGCTGTAGGCCTAAAATGTAGCCGATAGCTAAGTGATGCAGGCCTAAAATATAGCCGATGGCCGAGTGCTGCATGCCTAAAGTGTAGCCATGCTTTAGAATGTATAGCGAACACATTCCTTTCATCATTCTCTCACATCGTTAGCTAGTACAACCTACTGGCCCCAGGTCTGCAAAGATTAATGAAAATAATGAAAATAAATAAAACGTAACTGGTGTAAACATGTGAACCAAGCGATCCCAAATGTTCCCTTTCCTCTCATGTTTCCTTTTTATGGAGATTATATGTTTTTCCCTATCCATTTATCATTTCACTGTTTATCTACCCGTTGTTAGTGATGTATGATTTCCCTTACTGAGTTGTACGCTCACCCTTACTGTTTCTCCTTCTAGATGAGAGTATTCAGCTGGCGTCTGATTAGTTAGAGTAAGGAGAGGGACTTGCTTGAGGAGATTAGTTGGATGTCGAAAGCTTAAAGATTTGGACACGTCAAATATAATAGAATATATATTTTGGCTGGTTATTATTTTATGGTTATTGTTATGTTTCTGCGGGTTTCTGGATTTAGTTATACTTTCGTATTAATATTGGATGTTTTGGATTTTGTTTAGTCATAAACGGTATCTCTTTAGATCAAATACATTAGTTAGGAATATTGTGTTGGAGTCATGAATGATATGGCAATATGAATCCTGTATATGTGTTGTTGTATGGTAAAATATTAAGTTTGAATAGTTGTATGCTTTTACAGGTTTATTCTAAACAAGTTGTATTTTTTATTTTCGTCCAATTGTAGAGGAAACTCTGCCAAAATTTCTGCGAAATCCATAACATTAAATTATAGGAATTAGTTTATATTATTATTGACGAAAGTTATTTAAGGAAAATAACCCGGTCTATTACAACCACCGTAAGCCAAACGTGACTTTAAGGCTTCCAGACAACATTTTCTTCACAACTGGTTAACACAATATTTTTCGAATTATATAATTAAACATTTGCTGAATTGTTAATCGTTTAATTAACAATCAAACGATGCAAAAGTTACGCAAAATTTACCAAAGGGCTCGAGTGAACAGTACTCGCTACTATGAATAGTGCCAATTGTGCATAATCAGGCGATTCTCAAAATTTTGGATATCCAATGGGTTAATTATGAAGTCCAAGATATGGGTACTCATAACCTCAAGCCAATTTATGTATAAATATCAAAGTGAATACCTAAACGAGGTCTGGGCATATCCTAGGGTTTCGACGAACGGGTTTTCACATAAAACCCTCAAATTAGATATCCAATCGGTAAATTAACATATATAGGATATGGGTAATAATATTCTAATCCTAATTCATGTAAAAGCCCCAAAAATCAAAGCCTGAAACTATCCAGGTGCAGGGTTAGGGTTTGAGTGCGAAACCGGTCAATTTCTACAAATTTAGACATGAGATTCATATATATGCATAATTAAATTATGGGTATCACATATATATTTATAAGTCGGGTATCGGGATAATCATACTGAATGGGGATCGAACGAAAATTAAAAAAAAATGAAAGAAAATGGTATGGATGTACTTGCCTCGTCTCGATCTATGATTTTTCTAACTAGCTCGAAGTTGGAATCGAATCCGAGAGCCTTCATTTGCCCGTTTCTCTCTCTTCTCCCTCCCTCTCTCTCTACCCGAAGCCTCTGCTTTTCCTTTCTCCCGCCCGCATCCCACAATGGATATAAAAGCCTGCACTCGACTTTTACGCAGACTGGCACTCAAGCGGTCCTCCCAGCAATCCTCCCTGCACTACTGCCCAATTTTCGACTCCAAAACATATCATTCAACATACCTCGAGCCTAATTATGATTATATTAATTTAATAGCCCGAGATTATCATCATTTAAAATCCGAATCATATTCATGGATTAATATTTCGAGATTATAATGCCGGTTCTCAATTCCATCAATTCCGGGTCTTCGGCCCTTCGACCCACTTCCTCCTGCATCCCAAGACCTCAATCCACTTATGTTAATTTAATTACTCATATTTACTACGATTCAAAAATTAATATGTTATAATTCTCCCCCACTTATAAAAATTTCGTCCTCAAAATATAACGAACCACAAAACTTAACAATAAAGAAAAAGATCTTCCAGATCTCGTCTACGCACTCCCAAATCACTTTCTTTGAGAGACGATTATTTCTAGAGAACCTTAATCATTTGAATTATCTTGATCATCAACATCTAATGCCTTTTATCAAAAATTGAGATTGAAACCTCACTATAAGACGAATTCCTAATCTCCCATATGGTCAAAACTAATCATAATCCTACTTCCTCATTCGTTTGTATATGGGAGATATCACGATAATTTACCCAAATTCAAAAGTTGTCCTAATTATCGATTACCTCTCCGTCTTAATACAAAATTCTAAATGAACTAATATGCTCTCACCTTGATACCTCCTATAATTGAAGAACGATCTTCCATTAGAACCTTAACCCCATTCTAAAATTTTTGAGTCAAGAGCTCACATGTAGGAATCCTCTTGCAACTCGTGCCTATTGATTCATATCAGACTTCTAGGTTACCTGAAAATTATGATCTTAAGAAAAAATCCTAAGGACGTCGATACAACTAAAGCAGGGTCCAAAATCTCTAAATTACAAACAACCTAGTCAATGCAATTGAAGCAATCACCTAAAAACCTCGAATTCGAATACTCACCAAACTTATCATCTTGTTGGCATACCAATAAGCTAACTAATACATTCTGGTTGAATCACCCAAATTTACAATAAATAGGCTATCCTAGTATGCCAATTCTATAATATCCAAATGGTTCCCCTAATCCTTGCTGCCCTTAAATTCCTCGAAGCCGAAACGGTGAGGGCTTCTTATCGCCTAATTCCATGATCTTACTATGTAGGAGGCAACTCTCCCTCCTAAAACCAAAGACAGAGCACTCCCTTCGCTTAGATATTAGAAGCTACTTGAGATTCACACTACAGTAACCCCTGTGATGCATCAAGACATACCCAATCCAAGGATTCTCGTCATCCAATCATCGACAATAATATTATTCTTGACTGATGGTGCACCTCATAAGTATAACTCCTTAACAACCTCACTGATCTATGCTATCACTTGATCGACCCTTCACGATTGATATCAAAACCTATCATTACTATCCTCAAGCGAATCTACCCACTTATATTGCTGCATGGCCATCCCTTCCTGCTAGAGACCTCTCAGTCCATAGAGTTCATTAAACAATAGCTACCACTATAAGCAATACCTGTAAAAACTTAAAGCAATGACCCCAATGGCTAACCCCAAACTATGGGTGAGATAATTCTGGTTATAGACTTTTCACCTTCTTAACTAAGGTCAACCACTCTTACAAGTTAAGAGATACGCAATCCTAGAGCTTCCTCAAAAGATCACATACTACCGTAGCTTATTAGACCCATCAGGGGTCAACCTAAACAATAAGGTCAACATCTAATCCTTAATTTCTCGAAGGCTACCCTCGCATGACCAAACGCCTCATGGTGCTACAATCATCGAGAAACACTTATCGGATCACCCTTATGGTTTCAGCTAGACCCAAGAAAGCAACACATCTATAAGACATCCATCAGTCTTTTTCTAATTTAGCCATTGCTCCAGACTCTAAGGAATCGCATTCCTACTTCAGAGAGACCACATGCCTGACATAACATTTTTCCAAACTTACATCCCTTCCATAATTGAATACACAGTTAACCATCTTTCGCAATCCATGATACAATCCACAAGTAGGGTTCACACACCCTATTAATTCTAAGGATTCATCAATGAGGCCATACCAATGGCACTAAAGCATGTTACGGCAAAATACTCAATCGATGTCTCATTGGTTCAATACAGAGTCCTCAAGATTTGGTGCCAATCCTAGTACAACTTCAAAGGAACCATCAATTTAATGATCAGGAGATAATTCAGCTAATCCTGTCCTTTAAGAACTATCCTCAAATACTTACACAGCCTAATCTCCCTAGTGACCACAAAATGACACCCAAGCACAGCGATACTAATTTCCTGATACCTCGGTCATACTACCTCATAGATAAATTTTCACAATCAGATTACAAAGCATAATGTTCTTATTAGCGCACTCCATACAGGCACAACGGCTTATCAACCAAATCACCGTCAAAATCAAATCAAGTCTCAGTACCACAAAATAATTCCAATTATCCTAACCAATCATACCTACGGGCACAGGAAAACGTCGTAGGCACCTGTACAACTAGTACCAAGCCTAAATCTTCCGATGAATAAACTTAGGAAACACAAGCAAAAATATATTCAGAATCCCAAAACAATACGTTTACTAAAATGTCAAGATTCAGGAATCTTTCCTCCCACCACGGTAGATGACACCTCAATACTAGTGCCATCACTGCGAAACCTTGATCCCAAGCACTAGACTACTTCTCCGTCTGACCCGAGGAATATGGACAATCCCTAATCATACGGTCAAACTATCTACAATTGAGACATGTTCCCAAAATCCCATCGAAACAAAATGTTCATCCATAGAGTGTCCACAACATGTCCTACGGTATCTCTTTATCCTCTAATCCATGACTCTTTTCACGTCAACCACCTAAGGTCGACTTCACCTTCTAAATTATATGGGGCAACATCACCTTATCTCCTTCCGAACATTAGATTACCGCAAACAACATCTCAATCCTCAAGATTCATATCTTAACCTCTAAAGGATCCGAGCTACCAAAAGTTTAGGCACTTAATCATCTCTAAACCGATTATAAATCAACATCCTAGGATTCGTTAACCTCCAAATTAACCTCAAGTTATACTAACTTCAAGTTATACTAACCTCAAGCCATCACTTCCACCTCATCCATCATACTTAATACATCAACCAAGCATTCCTTCTTAGCAAATTATTAGCTTGAGAACTTCAACTTAGATCTGATCAAACCTAAACCTCGAACCAAAATCAATTAACCTAGATCTTGAATCAATATTAATCAATTCAAGTACCAAATCGGCACCAATTAAATTTAAGCCTCAAGGTGCCTCCCTACAGCTCCTCTCGACCTCACGGTTGACCACTATCACAAGTAAACCCTTGCCTAAGAGTCAACGCTAATACCCTTCTGAAATAGAAAAAATACGGGTTAGGTCACTCTTAGGGTATTAACTATGATGCATAAACTGGACAACCAATCTCATTCTCTAACTCTAACTTAGTTCAAGTCTAAGTTAGTCAACCAGGATAACTAGAACTATCCCGTCTAACTTAATTATCCTATGCCTATATCTATTCATCCAATCAATCTTAATCTTTCCTAAATTTTCACATAATATTCAAATCAAACCTTAGGCATCCCTTTTTCTCTAATACCAATTGTGATGGACCATATTTTTCTACTGAAAATTTGATAAAGTTTCGTTTGTACTACGATGGTCAAGATAATACAAAAACCTGTATAATCTCCTGTATAATACAAAATATATCCGACAACATACGACAACACACAAAACTACACAGGATCCAAATGCCACTACTTAGTTGTGACTCCAACATTGTGTATCTAAATAAAATATCGGCCAAAAAGAGATACCACTAGGTACCTATTACAAATCACAATAACCTGCAGAAGTATAACAAATCCAAACACAGTAAAAACTAAACTGTCTAATCATCAGTTATATGTACAATATACATTAAGATTTTTAAAATAAATAAAATATATATACAATTTTTTCATGATATAAATAAAACTACAAATTAAAATCTTTGATATGGTCTTCCAGACCCAGAGTCTAGTCCACTTTGAATCTCTATGCTGTTCCATCAGGTATATCAGACTTGTACTAAATTGGAGACGGTAAGTAATATAAGACGTGATATAATCAAAACGATAATAGCTCAACAAGTGCAATATAATCAGACAGTAAGCAATATAAGCAAAATAAAGTAGGAGAGTAATATACAAGTATAACGACAATGCGTAAACATAAGACGTGATCCATTATGCGTTTGGGACACAATTAACTTTTCACGGTTTATCATTCTTCTCTTGAGATATAAATTATGCATAATTACCTATGTTTGTAGACTAAGGCCAATAAACCTTACTAGCTAAAGGTGTGGGAGAATGAGAAAATGGTCATGTCATCTACATAACCTAAAGGTGTAAGCTCCTATTATTGACCCAGAGGCAGACCATCTACATATCATGCCTATAGACGGGCCATAAACATATACTTCCATGTCCCCCGGGGCCAAGAAGCAGTCATCGTCCTTTCACAGTAATATCCTAAGACTTGTCAAGAGTATCCCCTACTACAATACGCTGTCAAAATAATCCTTAAGTCACTACTATAATACCAATGGCATGCCAAGGGTTATTACCCTTCGTAATATAATTTTATTGTCCTAATTTTATGATTTCTTATTCTTTGAGGGAAGGTCTATCATACCTCTTTCATAATCCTCTCTATCTGGAAGAACAAATACTTACACAATTTTTATCTTTCTTTTGAACTTAAGTCTTCTCATGACTTAACTCACATATATGAACATCGTAATGTATAGGAACGATAGAAACTCTTACCACTGTAAGCCAAATGTGACTTTAAGGCTTCCAGATAACATTTCCTTCACAATTGGTTAACACAATATTTTTCGGATTACACAATTAAACATTTGCAAGATTGTTAATCATTTAATTAACAATTAAACAATGCAAAAATTACGCAAAACATACCAAAGGGCTCGAGTGAACAGTACCCGCTACAGTGAACAGTGCCCGTTGTGCATAATTGGTTGATTCTCAAAATTTTAGGCATCTAACGGGTAAATTATCAAATTCATGACATGGGTAATCATAATCTCAAGCCAATTCATGCATAATTTTCAAAGTGAATGCCTAAACGAGGTCCGGGCACATCTTAGGGTTTTGGTGGATGGATTTTCACATAAAACCCTCAAATTAGATATCCAATCGATAAATTAACATATATATGATATGGGTAATGATATTCTAGTCTTAATTCATGTAAATGCCCCAAAAATCAGAGCCCAAAACTACCCGGGCGCGGGGTTAGGGTTTGAGTATGAAATCGGCCAATTTCTACAAATTTGAACATGGGATTCATATATATGCGTAATTAAGCTATGGGTATCTCATATACATATATAGGTCGGTTATCGGAACAATAATACCCAAAGAGGATCAAACTAAAATCAAAAGGAATGGAAGAGAAGAGTATGGATGTACTTGCTTCGTCCCGATTTATGGTTTCTCTAACAAGCTCGAAGTTGGAATCAAACCCGAGAACCTTCGTTTGCCCGTTTCTCTCTCTTCTCCCTCTCTCTCTCTCTACCTGAAGCCTTTGCTTTTCCTTTCTCCCACCCACATCCCGCAATGGATATAAAAGGCCACATGTGGCTTTTACGCGGTCGAAAGCTCAAGCGCGGTCCGCAACACGCAGTAGGTGCACCAAAACTGGAATTACCGCTCGCCAGGCACTCGAGAGCTCAGCAGGTGCCAACTTGCTCGGATGCTCACCCAGCAGTCCTCCTAGCACCGCCGCCTAATTTCCCACTCCGAAACATATCCTTCCACATAACTCGAGCCTAATTATAATTATATTAATTTAACACCCTGAGGTTACTATCATTTTAAACCAAAATCATATTTATTGATTAATATTTTGAGATTATAATGTCGGTTCTCAATTCCACCAATTCTGGGTCTTCGGCCCTTTGACCCACTTCTTCCCGCATCATAAGACCTCGATCCACTTATATCAACTTAATTACTCATATTTACTACGTTCCAAAAATCAGTACCTTACACCAACACTTAGCTTCACGAACCTTATCCTCAAGGAAACTAATATGGTCTTCAGTGATAGTAGCTTGATCAGCAAAATTATGAGACCTCATCATCCACTCAAATTGTTCACTTTCTAATTGAGTCAACTGATCACAAAAGTGTAAGGCCTCAATCGCAACAGTCATAGCCCTAAACATCAAGTCCAAAACTCCATAGGGATCAACATAAGATCAAGACAGACACACAATTTCAGCATCTTGAGTATAAAGCCTATTTCTAATTAAGAATACCATATCCTAAGACTATAAAAAAGCAAGTTACAGAGCAGAATTTAAAAGAACAAGTAAATAACTCAAGTAGTGCTTCAAATGATACCTTTTGAGAAGGATGCCTTTCTCGAGGTGCAAAATCCTGCGGTGACCCTCTTGGTCTAAAACTTGAAACTAGTGATGATCCCCAACAAAGAAGTGATGTCTGAAAATATAATGGAGCCCCAAACCCAGGGACACCATGCAAAATCTCAAGGTCCACAGGGATCGGAGTTGGCGACAAAGAAAAATCAGAAAACTTTTCATAACTGCCTCTTGGCGAAGCAACTCGTGGAATAGGGAACACGGAAGCTAGCTCACTCAAGGGTGAAGAAATGTGCATAACAAGAACTTCAAATTCGGCAGCTACAAAAGCATCAACCAGCCACTCATTATGCAATGATAGGGGATGAAAGTCATGCACCTCCATTGAAGTAGCGATAGGAGCCTCTTCTTCTAAATTAAGAGTGGGCACTGCCTCCAAAAATGGGGTATTAGAAGGGGGAGAAATTAGAGTAGACTTTTGAGATAATCCCTTAGCACTCCTCTCAATGACCTCGAGATAAACCTTATCATCTTCTAAATGAGGTTCAGAAGTAGTTTTCGTCAGTGTCAGGTTAGCTAATGTCAACATGTGTAGGAGACTTAATAAAAAGATTACCTCTTCTCCTTTTCATAGGATGAGGTGGCATATATCAATAACTACCTTATCACCTAGGACAACATACCAACTAACGCCACCTAGAGTATTTTGGGTTAAAAACTTCCAAGTCTTCACAGTTTGGCTACATTTTCTTCAACTAGTTTCATTCAAAATTGGGCCAAATGCTTCTCGTTATCAAGGATCGAATCCAAAAACGAAGGGTTAACGTCTTTTCAATTATTGGAAATAGTCCAATTAAATGGAATTTTGATGAAAAAGAATATATCATTCTAATTCTTAGCTAAATCTAGGTTCCTTCTATTAATCTTAAACCATTTCCTAGGAGTTAAGGAAATCAAAGTGTTTCTTGATTAAATTTGAAAATCACATTAACCGTCCGGGTATCAAGTCTAAGATTCCGATAACAAAAAAAGACACATAAGGCTACAAGATATCTAACATCGTTTGGATGGATGTGAGTGATTGAAAATTTTAAATCCTCCATTATTTTACAAATTTCCTAGCAACGGGAATTTGAAAACCATATTTCAGATAGGCTACATAGACGACAAAGAATCCATTACTCAAAGAGCAAGCTGTAGTGAAAAATGGCATCACACAACCTCAAGTGTACACACAGTAGTGAACGAATAAGAAGGAAGAAGAGGATAACATCAAGATTTACGTGAAAAATCCTTCACAAACCGAAAGGAAAAATCATAGGACGTTTTATCCACAACAAATTTTCACTATGTATGTTTTATGGTTACATGAACTCTAGGAGAAAAGAATGAGAGAAAGAGTACAAATCACTCACAATATACTCTCTTCACACTCTTTCACACTCAGAAAAACCTCACACTCATCTCACCGCCTCAATATAGCATATATATTGTGAAAATCATAGAATATTCTATTCCCCGACCAAATCTGTCATTTTCAACAATAAAAATATACTCTATAAACTTGTAGAACTCTACAATAATGGCGCACACTCAGCAAAGATCAGGCAATATTCTTCTGAGATCACGCATGTTAGAGAAATCTATTGAGCTGGCATCGAATTGGCCCAACTCTGATTAGAGTTCCAATCGCTGCTTGCCTCTTTAGCAAGTCAATGAATTGACCAGCCATTTGCCTCAACAGCACCCATTGTGCCAGCCCGAAAACTTGAGACCTTGGCCAATCAATGCGTTCACTTACCAATTTGCTTCTTTGCCGGTCAATGCATTGACCAGCAATTTGCCCCGAGTGCTTTCAGCCGTTATCTGCTTCTTGGCCGGTCAACACATTGACCAGCCATTTGCTTCATATACTGGTCAATCTGTTAATCGGAATAATTCAACTGGCAAATCCACGTGCCTTCCAATTGCAACCTTGATTGACCAACCACTTTCCTCCTTGGCAAATTCTGCATGCCTGCCCTTCGTTATTTTGCCTCCATGGCCAATTTTCCATTTTGTTAGTCAACAAACGTTGATCGAAATTCCTCCAAAAAGTCCACAGACACCATGAACAGCCCTCGTCCTTGTCTTCAGGCTACGTCCTTGGACTATAAGTCACTTCCTCACCAGAGTGACCCCAATAAATTTCCTCTTACGGCCGTGAGGAAGCTATACTTGACAAACCAGCCAAGCTACAAGAGACTTCAAGCTTTGCTTTTGGCAAAACTTTGATCATCATGTCTGATCCATTCTCCTCCGTTTGGACTTTTTCAAGCGTTAACAATCCAGTATCAGTAACATCTCTTACCTAATGGTATCAAACATCAATATGTTTTAATCTTGAATGGAATGAGAAATTTCTATAGAGATGCATAATACTTTGACTACCACAAAGAGCCATATACTTCTCTTGCTTGAAACCCAGTCCTTGCATGAACTTTTTCATCCAGAGCATCTCCTTATAGGCCTCAGTCACTGCAATAAACTCAGCCTCAATGGTGGAAAGGGCAACGCACTTCTATAGCTTTGACTGCCAGAAGACTGCTCCTCTAACAAATTTCATTAAGTATTTCAAGGTAGACTTTCTGGAGTCAACATCACCTGCCATGTCAGTATCCATGTAGCCAATCAGGTGAGACTTAGCATCTCCAAAGCACAAACATAACTTAGAAGTTTATCAAAGATATCTCATTATCCATTTCACTGTAAACTAGTGCTCCCTACCTGGCTTTGACAGAAAGCGATTAACTGTGCTAATAGTATGTGCAATGTCCGGCCTTGTGTATACTGTTGCATACATCAAGCTATCTACAGCCGCGAAGTAAGGTATGCTCCTCATGCTCACCCTCTCAGCATCCGAGGACAGACACTGTGCACTACTCAGCCTAAAGTGACTTGCTAATAGTGTGTTTACTGGTTTGGACTTGTCCATATTAATACGTTGGAACACCTTCTCAATGTAACTCTCTTGAGATAGCCATAACTTTCCTGCCTCTTGGTCGTGAATGATTTAAATCCCTAGAATCTATTTCGCCAGCCCAAGATTCTTCATTGTGAATGACTGTCCAAGCTGTTTCTTGAGTTCCTCAATCCAAGCATTATTTAGGCTAACCACCAGCATGTCACTCACATAAAGGAGGAGAATGATAAAATCATTCTCAGAGAATTTTTGCACAAGAACACGGTGGTCAGAAGTACTCTTTCGGTATCCTTGACTGACCATGATAGATTCAAATTTCTTATACCACTTTCTTGGAGCCTATTTCAATTCATACAGGCTTTTTCTTAGATGACAGACCAGGTGTTCCTTTCCCTTAACCTGGAAACCCTTTAGCTGCTCTATGTAGATTTCTTTTTAAGATCTTCATGAAGAAATACCGTCCAGACATCTAATTGCTCCACCTCCAAGTTTAGAGCCACAGCCAGACCAAGCACCACCACTACCAAGGACATTTTTATAACTAGAGCAAATATTTCATTGAAATCAACCCCTTTTCGTTGATTAAATCATTTTACCACAAACATTGCCTTGACCTCGATTTTGAGGCACTCTCATCCGTCTTTAGTCGGAATACCCATTTATTCTTCAGAGCACGCTTTCCCTTTAGCAATTCTGTCAAGTCAAATGTATGATTCTCATGCAGAGAACTAATACCCTCTTATATGGCTTCCATCCATTCATCATTGTGCTCATGCTTCACTGCCTCTTCAAAGTCCTCGGGTTCTCCGTCAGTGAGTAGGACATACTTCACTGGATGGCAGGCGTACGGACGGTCATCTATCCCTTGTATATAGTTGGACAATAATATCCTCAATCAGTTGAAAAGAAACTTCATTCTGATTCTCATGAGGCACAGTGACTTCCTCATTATTGTCTTTGGCTACTCTTGGGCCAATATCCTCGAACTGAAGAGGTATTGGACGGATAGTTTCAATGCTTACCTTGTCCGTCTGACCAGTATCAGATAAAGCCTTCTTGTCCCTTCTAATATTTTTAATGGTCTCCTCTTCAATAAAGACTACATCCCGTAATCGGATAAGTTTTTTCTCTACTGGGTCATAAAATCTGAACCCCAAATCATCTTCCCCATAGCCCAGAAAGATGCATTATTTGGTCTTTGTCTCTAACTTGGTCCTTTCATCATTGGAAATATACACAAAGGCCTTGCACCCAAACACTCTAAGATGGTCATAGGACAACTCCTTTCCTACCTATATCTTCTCAGGAGTTTCACCACTCAAGAGTTTATTGGGTGACCTATTTATAACATAGGCTGCCATCCTTTGGGCTTCAACTGAACAGGATCCTGAATACTTTACTTTTGAAAGCATACACCTTACCCTTTCCAACAACGTGCGGTTCATGTGCTCAGCCACGCCATTTAACTATGGCATCTTTGGTGGCGCCTTCTAATGCCTGATACTATGAGACCGGCAGTAGGCATCAAATGTCCCAATGTACTCACCCCTATTGTCACTTCAGACGGTCTTCAACTTCTTCCCTGTCTGACGTTCCACCAAAGCATGAAAGTGTTTAAATGTACAGAAGACTTGGTCCTTGGTCTTCAATGGATAAACTCATAGTTTTCTGAAACAATCGTCAATGAAAGACACAAAATATTGAGCACCACCAAAAGACTTCTCTTAGAATGGTCCACATATATCGGTATGTACCAATTCAAGCACCTCGGTCTTTTTGGATGTTGAGTCTCCTCGGAAAGAGACTCTCCTCTACTTTCCCACCAGACAGTGAGGACACGTCCTCAGCTCAGCTTTCTTTACATCCAGTGTAAGACCCTTCTTGACCAGATAATATAATCCCTTTTTGCTCTTGTGGCCCAGCCGATGGCACTATAAGTCTGAGGTCTCCACGCTGGTAGCAACATTTACCTGACCTGCCAGAGCAGAGGCCTGCAACACGTAAAGGCCCGACATCTTTTTACCTCAGGTAACTACCAAAGACCCTCTAGTTAATTTATATCCCCCATCACAGAAAACATTGCAAAAGCTAGCATCATCTAATCTTCTTACTGAGATGATGTTCATCCGAATATCAAGAACATGTCGGACGTCTCTCAAAATCAGTCGAGTGCCATTATTAGTGACAAGAGACACATCACCACAGTCAATAACTCTAGATGTCTCTAGTATCCACGACCTAATTAGTTGCCTCTTCAACTAGATTTATAATGTCAAACGTCTCTGATACCTCTTATTGGGGTTCGAACAACCTAGATTTGCACAATCTGACGCAGCGGAAACCCGAACCCCCCGTCGTCGTGAACCACCATTAGTATAAGCATAAGGACCACAAAGAAATGTACAATATTTTTACGTGGAAATCTTTTCTCAACTAAGGGAAAAAAACCACGGCATATATAGTTCACAAATAAATTTACTATGTAAAATGGTTACACAAACTCAAAGATAAAGTACAAGAAACCCATCCTAGCCACACAAGCCCCTGATAAATAGTTGACAAGAAAAACAATTACCAAGAGTAAGGATACTCTCCTTCCCTCTTATTTCTCTGTTTTTTTTCTCTCATTCTTCTTACTGTGGTGCTCTCTACTCACACATTTTACAAGTGTGATGAAACAATAACCTTCGTTCCACCCCCCGCCCCGCACACAGCGGCCGATGCACAGCGCCCCTGGTGACACACTCACCGGTACTTGGTGATTTCTCACACACTGGCTTTACGCCCCTTAGTGATTTTACTTACACGTTAACGGGAGCTCGCCTCCTATGATCACTGATATTGAGGACTTTTTTTCACCTCGTCCCTTTTCTCCCTTCTCATTCTCAACACACTCATACTTTTATTTGTAATAATATTTCTTAATATGGACTTTCTTGTCACAACGATGGCACTCAAAGTTTTAAAATCTTGAGCAAGACTTACTTTAGCCATTCTCTCCAGATTTCGGACCACGGCCTTTACTCCTTTCCCGTGATTCTATCACGAGTACCTCAGAATGATCTGAGGTGAAGGTCCTTTGAGACCACCTGGACTCATTTATGAGTAAGGAAACAATCACCTCGTCCAACTTAAACGTGTCCTTCCCAAACAATAATGCTGTGACGCTGTGATCATATGAGGCTAGTAAGGAAGCCAGTAACACCAATGACTTGTCCTTCTCCTTGATCACTTCATCAAGCGCTGCCATTTGGGTTAGAATCTAATTAAACTCATCCAGATACTTCTCAAAATTTTTTCCTTCAGACAGGCGCATTCCATAAAACTGCTTCTTCATGTATAACCTTATAGTCAATGATTTGGACTTATATCAACTTTCAAGTTTTTCCCAGAATTTTATTGGATCTGATAATCCAAGAACCTTCGGAAGAGTGTTGTCCGTCAAGCATAGTTTGATAGTACAGTTGGTAAGATCTTTTTTATCTTACCATTTATCCTCGATCAAATTCTCTGGCTTCTCATCCTTTTTCTTCAATACTTTCACTGTTCCTTCTCATGTCAAGATATTTTTTATCCTTTCTTACCAAAGGATTAAGTTACCTTACCCATTAAACTGTTCCACACTGAACAGCAGATTCTTTGAAGACGACGGTGCCATTCGATTGAAAGCTTCTCAAACCTGACTCTGATACCATTTATAGGGAAAAATGGTATCACAGAACCTCAAGCACACACACAGTAATGAACGAAGAATAAGGAAGAAGAGGAGAACATTAAGATTTACATGAAAAACCCTTCACAAATATAAGGAAAAAACCACGAAACGTTTTATCCACAAAAAATTTTTACTATGTAAGTTTTTCGATTACACAAACCCTAGGAGAATAGAATGAGAGTAGGAGCACAAATCACTCACAGTATACTCTCTTCACACTCTTTCACACTTAGAAAAACCTCACACCCATCTCACCGTCTCAATGCAGCATACATATTGTGAAAATTTACAGAATATTCTATTCTCCAACCAAATCTGTTATTTCCAATAATATAAATATACTCTACAAACTTGTATAGTTCTGCAGTAACGATGCACACTCAATAGAGATCGTGCAATATTCTTCTGAAATCACGCATGTCAGAGAAATCTTCTGAGTTGGCACCGAATTGGCCCAACTATGATTACCCATTTGAGTTCCTACCGCCGCTTGCCTCCGTGGCCGGTCAATGAAATGATCAGCTAATTTGCTTCTTTGCCGGTCAGCCATTGACTGGTAATTTGCCCCGAGCGCCTTCAGCCATTATTTACTTCTTGGCTGATCAACATGTTGACTGGCCATTTGCTTCATATATTAGTCAATCCGTTAACCGGAATAATGCAACCAACAAATCCGTGTGTCTTCCAATTGCAACCTTGGCCGGTCAACTCATTGACCGGCCACTTTCCTCCTTGGCAAATTCTGCGTGCCTACCCTTAGCTGTTTTGCCTCCGTGGCCAACTTGCCACTTTGCTGGTCAATAGACGTTGATCGAAATTCCTTCACAAAATCTATGAATACCATGCACAGTTCTCGTCCTTGACTTCAGGCTACATCCTCAGACTATAAGTCACTTCCTCAATGGAGCGACCCCAACACAAGCACTCTCAAAAAATGAAGGAATTTAGAAAGGAATAATATAGGGGGTATTATACCAATCAAAATGTCCAACATAAGGTCATAATAAGGTAAGAAGTAACATCAATAATGCCTTTTGAAGTACTTAATTGAGCCATTGAGTATAAGAATAAAAAGATTTAGGGGTTCAAGTAATGGTCGAACACTTTCAAAATCTTGCAATGTCTAGTGCATTCAATTATAAGAAGCTTTTGGGAGGATTATGCATATCTAGTGCTCATATTTCTCTTTAAATTATTCCATGGAATGGGGGGATCTTTCAATTTTAGATACTTGGTTTTTTTATTCCTCGTGAGCACGGTGTCAAAGAAAAATTATAGATAGATTTTGCATGACCTTACGGGATGCTGCATTTTCTTATTTAATTATATCTCTCAGGTTCATCACTTCATAATGTATATCAATATCAAGGATTTGAAATAAATAAGTTTATTAAAAATGTCAAGAGTAGCAAATTCAAATTCAGTACGATTTGACATTTTTTTATAAATAAAAGTCATAGTAACTGGCATCTATATCATAAAATATCTGTGTAGATGATCATACATAATTTATAGAAGTAATTATTATAATTATTTTACACGCATCTGATACACTCCCTAAAATATATAGTATGATTGACAGCTTGTGTGTTATT
>JAODPA010076011.1:0-28433 GCA_025585075.1 Nepenthes mirabilis
CAACTAAATAATAAAATTAAAATTATTTAGGGTGTTACAGTTGCAGCTTGCCGACGCTAACGCCTAGGCTTCAGATTCTGCGAAGCTTGATAGGCGCAGATAGTTTTGTTGTATTTTGAGGCCACTAGCTGCCTCTAACTATAAAGAAACTTCATTAATAAAATTTTCTTTTGACAAATAAACCCGCTCGTGTTAGATCATTCCTCTTGAGTTCTGGTGCGATGTTTCCAAGTAGGCAATCAAACAGGTGTCCGTTGTGGTAGTCCCTAACGGCTGGTGTCCTCACAATAATTGCTTGCTATGATGGTTAGGATTTGATAGACGGTAGCAGTGCGCGTCGTAGGGTAGCGTGTCAGAAGTCATCATGGGTTGATTGGATAGACGTGTTGTTCCCAACTGAGGGGATGCGTGTCGGGGCCATCATTAAGGGCAACCTTTGAGTTTCCCGCATGACACCGTTTGAGGCTCCTTGCCCTGGCCTATTTAAACACTGCCTTCCACCGCCATTTATACTACTGAATTCTCCATTTCCACACTTTGTCGATGAAGAAGAAATAGTCTGTGCCACCCATGGCTCACCAGAGAGTTGGGGATATTAAGTTTATTCTGACTTCCAGCGCCATTGAGGCCTAGCTTGCGAGGTATCGTATCCCGGGGTACCTGGCTTATCTCCTTCTTGGCAAGGATGGCAAAGCATGTGCACCTCCGGAAAGGTTTATTACTATTTATGAGTCCTGTGAGTTTCGAGTCTAAAAACATAATTGACATGTGGCAATCAACACAATAATAAATAATATTAGACTTATTGGACAATTAAGTATGTGCATTGGAAGAAAAATTGGTGAATAATCTCAGAATTTTATTGTTGAAGCATTGTTAGCAGATTGCACCTGTTGTGCGCTCGAGCGCAGGCTCGAGCGCTAAATGCAGTGGCTTAAGTAGCAGGTTGCGCCTGCTGCGCACTCAAGCTGAGCTCGAGTGCCAAAAACCAGTAGCTCCCTTACCCGCTGAGTGGCTGTGCGCGTTCCAGTGCAGGTCGGCAACGAGGCCGCGCTTGTTGCTCGCTCGCCAGGCCCTCGAGCACCCCGACCAGTATAAAGACGCGGCCTGCTTTATGTTTTTTTATTTTCTCTCATTATTCAGAACGTTCTAGAGAGGAAGAGAGAGGGAGAGCGCCGATTTTAGAGAGAGAAAGGAGAAGATCGAGGTGTAAAGTTTGAATCCATCTGAGAGCCAATTATAAAAGTGGTAGCACACGTCGAGGCAAGTGTTCTCATACTTACTAACTTTTCTATTTCGATGTTTTTCATTTATTATCGGGTATTTTCGTCTCAATACCCACCTAAACCATGAAAAATGTAATACCCGTGACTTGAGACCAAGGATTATGTAATTTATTGTCCGATTTACTCACCAATACGGTCGGTAGAGTACCACCAAACCCTAACCTACGGGAATTAGGGGTTTTCAATTCCCGCACCATATTTCATTAAGTTGACCCCAAAATGTGAATCACCACATCCCAAATGTGTATATAGGTCGGCTGTGTGATCAATCTCGCACGTTTTGACTCGTTTGTCGCGTCTGAGCCCTCTAAAAGGGCACTGTTATTATTCACCCAAAATTAAAAGGAGAATTTGCATGTTTCCACCTTCATAATATGTTGAAGTGATTTCAAAATATGAATCCCCGCATCCCAATTGTAAGTATATATCGACCGGACGTCTGATTCCGCAAGAATCGACCCATTCGCGACGTCTGAACCCTCTAAAAGTGGCATGACACTGTTCACCCGAAAATGGAAGGCAAATGTGTATGCTTTAACTCTCTTCAATTGTGATGAAACTTATGACTAAATATTTGTGTCAAAATGTAAGTCCTGAAAATGTGTAATTGTACACCGGGAGAAAGGGAATCCGTCCCGGAGACTTCTAAGGTGGTGTTTGATCAATAGAGGTAAGTAAAACCAAACTCTCTTACGAGTTGAATTTAATGGTTGAAAGATTTGAGTCCAAAAGAAAGAACGGAACCGAACAAGTAAATGGAAGGGAATCCACAAAGTGCAATATGATAGATTTGGTCTCTCAGATGGAGATATGTGATGGAAATGTGATTTTCTGATTGGAGAATGTATATGAAAAATGGTGGATTTCCCTTCAAAGGATTAAGACTAATCTTTAAACTAGAATCATGGTTCATAGGAGTAGTATCCTCTACCTTATCATGTACATCACGGCGGGAACCCAAAGAATACTCCGGCCGCTCCTAGGGGCGGGTGATGTTCAGGGTATGCTTCAGGATACTATTGTGAAAGAACGATGATTGCCCTGGTCCCTAGGGGATATGGGGCGATTGAGATGGCCGAGTGCTGTAGGCCTAAAATGTAGCCTATGGTCGAGTGCTGCAGATCTAAAATGTAGCCGGCTTTAGAATGTGTAGCGAACACATTCCTTTTCTCGTTCTCTCGCATCGTTAGCTCGTATGACTTACTGGCTCCGGGGTCTGCAAAGATTAACGGTAATAATGAAAGCGAATAAAACGTAACTAGTGTAAACACGTGAATTAGATAATCTTGGATATTCTCCTTCTTCTCATGTTTTCCTTTACCCTGAGTATATGACTTTTCATCCAATTATTACTTTCACTTTTATCTGTTTATAGTTAGTGATGTATGATTTTATTTACTGGGTTGTATGCTCATTCTTACTGTATATCTTTCAGATGAAAACACATTAATGCCCGATGAGACAGAATAGGCCATAGAAGTGCGATAAACAGCTGATATTGCACGCAGGGCTCTGGGCTGGGACTTACCTAATTTTGTGTATGAAACAGGAATTTTATTTATGAAACAAGAATTTTGTTCTACTTTTGTAAACTATATAAGATATGTATGGTGGTGATTAATTATGTTTGGTATGGATAATGATGGATCAATTTTCGCTGTATATTATTGTTTTTATGCTTCCGCAGGTCTTTCTTATTGTGGTTATGATCGAGGTTCCTAGTTGGCATCCTTCCTCACTAGCATTCTACTGGAGTTATGATGTCGGTGCCACCTCGGTTGATATGGCGATTAGATCCTGTGTAGTGTGTTGAGTATTGAGACTTGTAGTTTTATTGTGGATTATTGTAGTTCGTTGTGTAGAGTTGATTTACAGGTGTTTTGTATTTTTGGCAAATACTCGATTTACAAACGGAACTCTATCCAATTTTCTAAAGAAATTAATAGTTTTAATTAGGAATACTAGTCTATTATTATGTTTCACGGAGGTTATTTAAGAAAAATAATTCGGTCCATCACAAGTCCTATTTAAAGGGTGGGTTTCGTTTCCCTGTGGGGTTGAATCTGTACGGGATTCTGTTGGGATTGGGCATCCCTATGTCGCGGCTTCACCCCAACATTGTGCGTTATTTAGTCTCCATATGCGTCTTCGCTCGCCTCCATAATCGTGAGTTTAGTTTCCGATCAGTGAAGGTGATTTTCCTCTTCAACTAGATGGAGAATTGGATTTCTATGTCGCCTCGTCCTGATTTTCACTTTCATGGGGCAAATCCTGACTCCACGAAGCACTAGAAGGATTGATTCTTTTTCTTGGCGGCTTCATCTGAGTGGAACATTCCCAATGATTGGGTCTTCATGGGGAAGTACTTTATGGAGAAAGTGAGCTAGAAGGATACAGGAAAGGAGGAAGCGCTAACGAGCCTTATCTTGGAGATGATCGAGACATTCTACGGGAAGGGCTATTATCTGACCACAGAGTTCTTCGCCATGGTTAGGTGGGAACCCGCAGGGATTGTAGCTGCGCTTGTCGCTCAGAAGAGGAACATTAGGACGCTGGTCATTCAGGAGTCATCCCGCGAGTCGTTCCAGCAATAGGACTTATCTTCTTCTTTGGAGTCCTCCTCGAGTGAGGACATGGCAACTTGAAGAGGCTAAGGAGGGCTGGAGGCACGTCGAGCAGGAGGGCTTTAGCTTTATCGGCTATATCGGGCCACTCTTCCGGATCCATCCCTCTGACCCCAGTTGGTGCCACTCCAGCACCAAAGGAGGGAGCAACTAGGACTTTGTCAATCCCTACCATTGCTCTCACGCAGTATGGTGTCCCACTTATCGACTATCTATAAAGTAATGATTTTCATAATATTATAATTGAGAATAATTAAGGTAATATAATCAAAATTAGGCTTAATATATGTGAAAAAATTAGATTCTAGAAGCGGTACGAGGATTCGGTGGGGACATCCGCCAGGTGCCTGAGGCGGTGCCGCGGGTGCCAAAATTAGGGAACTTGCGCTTGCCGGCGCTCGAGTTCCCACGGCAGGCGCTGGTTACAGCGTTGGTGCACCTGCTGCGCGTCGGGAAGGCACTCAAGTGTCAACCCGCGATATAAATGCGTGGCAGGGCTTTTCTTCGGTCATTTTTGGGTGATTCGAGAGAGAGGAGATAGAGAATGCGAAGGAGAAGAGAGAAAAGAAAGAAATCAAGGCTCTCGGGTTCAATTTCAACTCGGAGCTAGTTGGAGAAGTGATAGATCAGGTTGAGGCAAGTGCACTCATACCCTTTTCTCTCATTTCTTTGCACTTTTGTTTCATTTTTTCGGGTATTATTCCAATACTCGATTAAATTTATATTTTACAAAGCCCATGACTTGAGTATGCATATATATCGATTCATATCCGGTTTGTGAGTTTTGTGTGGTATTTCGCACATGGAAATCCTAACCCACGCCCTCTTCGGTTTTACTTGATTTAATCGAGATTTATACATGATTTGCCTTTAAAAACTTGAAACCCTAACTTTATAGAAGTGGGTACTTCGATCATTTAATATTTATGCATATATATTTTGTATAAGTTAAATTTATGTGTTCCGAAAATATTTTCAAATGTAAATAGTGGTAAGAATTATCGTCCGCATGTACATTATATATGTTATCTTATATATGCTCCGAAAATTACATTGTATGCATTTGTGAAAGAATTTGTTATCCGAAAGTTCTAAAGTTATATTTGCCTCATAGTGGCAAGAATTTTTTACATGCTTTATACTTTATATTGGTTTATACATGTAATTACAAGCATGTGAAGTCGGAAACTCATAAGAAAATGATTATTTATATCCGTATCAAGGAGCTATGCAAATTATGTAAAGTATCTGAAAGAAACTTCACAATTTATTATGTTTGATGATTCGTCCTCCAGGGAGTGAGAACTCTATATAAGTTTCTAGCGGAACCTTCCTTTAAGAATACATAATTAAGAATTTGGACTAAGGATTTGTATTTCAGAGGGTAGTATTCCCTAACATACTTTAGGATATTATAATGGTAGATCGAGGAATACTCCTCGGCTACGGGAGGTACTTTGGTGGTGTATCTGTTATCTGTTATCTATTATCTGGCCTTGTATATCATGTGAAAGGTATATTGTCCGCCACGGGACGTTAAAGTTTAAGGTATCATATGTAATGCTTTAGAATGTGTAGGTGCATACACATTCTATTCCTCAATCGATTACTCCATTAGCTTGTAAGGCCTATTGGCCCTGGTTCTCAAAGTAAAGAAGTTTCTGTAGGTTTCATAACCTAAAAAGGATTAGAAATAAAATAGAAAAGTTAAATATATTTTAAAAAAGCATCTATTCATGTTTCATATGTATACATTTTTATTATACTCATATATCCTTCCTCTACTTTATTTTAAGTATAATACGTATTATCATTGATTATATTGTACCTTATTGAGCATTTGACTCACCCTTACTATATTTTTTTCATATGAGTACGAACTTATACTTGATGAGGTAGAATAGAGAATTAGAAGCCAGCTAGGTATAAAGATTTAGAGGATGATCTTATGGACTTAGATTTTGAGATTTGGTTGCTCATGGAGTACTTTCGTATATTTTGTGATGAATTTATATATTGATGTAGTTATATGTTGTTGGTGTACATGTAATTAGTCTTCGCTCTATTTTGATGGATGTATATACTTTTACAGATTTTTATGACTTGTTTGAGATATCTAATGACATCTTATCTGAACCGATGTTATAACCAGGGTTATGATATTGGTGCCACGAATTTTAATTGTGGCTTTCTAGATCCTGTGTTATGAATTATGGATGTATGTTTTGTACTGTATAGAGATTTTGTACAGGTTTGTATTAATCTGACAGTTATTTTATAATCAAAATTCTACCAAATTTCGATTAGAAAACGTGATCCGTCACAGTTGGTATCAGTGAAGAGATATCTTAGATTTAATTTGTATCTTATGTGAAAGTTTAGGTTAAAGTAAAATAGATCGACTAAGTAGATGAAAGCGTAGGATAATTAAGATAGATCGAATAGTTTTAATTATCCTAATTTAAATAACTTAGGCTAGAACTAAACTAGGATCAATAGTGAAATTTGATTATCTAGTTACAATATCCTAGTTAGTGTCTTAATTAAGTTAATTTACTTAGGCTAGGACTAAGTTAGAATCTATTAGTTATTATACCGCATGGTATATAGTGTCATGGTTGATATTTGAGTTGAATTGCAATCTAACCCATATCATTCTTATTTCAAAACGGATATTAGTAGCTGCCATGGCACCTAGGTGAAGAGCTGCAGGTGGTGGTGGCCAACCGCAAGATCAAGAAGTAAAGTATATGAATTTGTTTGGAAGGATGGCGAGATTTAAAAGTCTTAAAAGATTTAGTTCAAGCAAGAACCGGGAGAAAGGGAAGTTGTACGGGGATACCTTGAGGATTAATTTAAGTTGATCATGGTCCGAGGACTAGGAGTAGGGATGCTTGAATAGCATGGCTAGTGAGATGGATAGGGTGGAATCGATGGCTCGAGGTCAGGATAACTTTGAGCCAATTTTTGGTATTAGCGAATTCAAGGATGTCGATTTATGATTTACTCAATAATAATGATCAAGTGCTTGAATTTTGGGTGGCACGGATCCTGTAGAAGTTAAAATATGGATCATGAGAATTGAAATGGTGTTTGCAGTGATCCGATATCTGGGAGGAGATGAAATAGTGTCTACCTCACATAAGTTAGAAAGTGAAGCCAACCATGGACAGTTGATGAAATAAGAGTCATGGGTCGGGAGGATAAAGAGATATCGTGGTATATGTCTATAAATGCTTTTATGGATAATTACCTTTCGCAATGAGTTTTTTTGGGAGCATGATTCTAATTATAGATAGTTCGACCATGTGATTGAGGATTGTCTTTATCCCGTGGGTTGGACAGTGAAGAAGTTTAGTGCCTTGGATTGGGATTTTACGGTGATGGCATGAGGTGTAGAGGTGTCGTTTACTATGGCAGAAGGTAAGATTTTTAAATCTTGACATTTCAATATGTGTATTATTTTGGAATTTTGAATCAATATTTTCATTTGTGTTTCTTAAATTTATTCATTTATTTGAGGTTCTAGGCTTTGTATTAGTTGTATCGAGGTCTACGATATTTTCTTAGGTCTGTAGATATGATTGGTCGGGCTAAACTGATTTATTTTGTGGTACCGATCTGTAATATGATATTAGTGATGATTCGGCTGAAAAGTCGTCATATTGGTATGAATTATGTTGGTAAGGGTATTATACTTTGTAATCGGGTTGAGAAATTTTTAGTATAAGGCAGATTTGGTCGAGGTATCAGGAAATTACTATCGTTCCGCCCATAGATCGTTTAAAAAGGATATGTGTCAATTTCATTTAGTATATAAGACCACATCTGGAAGTTATCTTGTGGTCATTGAGAAGCTTTGGCTGTGTAAGCTATTGAAGATGTTTCTTAGAGAAAAAGATTAGGCTGATTGATCCTAGGTTGGTAATTCGAGATTGTGTGGGAATCAATACCAATTTTTAAGGATTCCGTATAGGATCGAGGAAGCATCGGTTTGGTGTTATGGGATTCTTTAGAACCTTTGGTATGAGTAAGATGAATTGATGAGATTATTTAAGAATGATTGAAAATTTAGGTTGTTTGGAAGATGGATGGTTTGATAAGCATGCACTATGAATGGATCAGTGAATCATTAGATCTTTTGCTAGGGTTTTGCATTTTATAGAATCGATATGTATCTAGAGTGTACTGATGAGATGCTGGACCACCTTTGCTGCATGGTGTACTGGTGAAGTTGAGATAAGCACTGGTCCATGCTTTTGCATACCCGGTTGGTGTGCTGATGTGCATACCTTTTGCTACTGTGCTTCTGAATTGGGAGCTGATATTGCTGATGGGATGTGTGAAGACTTGGAGAGCTGCTGATGGGTGTAGTGTTTGGGGCTGCTGCACTGGGTGTAGCTGTTGTCTGACGCTGCAACTTGCTTATTCGGTTTTGATTCCCATCGTGGATGCTGATGGATGGGGACTAGCTATCCTCCTGTTGCCTTTTTATGCTGCTGAACTGCTGCCAATGGATTGGTTTTGTGGAGCCTTGGAGCCAAGGTTTCATTTATGTTGCTGCTGCTAAGTTTTCAACAGCCGAATGTGGAACTGACTGCCTTGCCATGCCACTGTGTGATGCTGGTTTGTGTTGGCTGTGTTCAGTCTTGTTTACGATGGAAATGTCATTTTTTGTCATTTTCAGTAAACGTTGTCCTCCTAGAGGCCATTTTGTATATTCAGATGTACTGTCCGCTCGGGGTATGCCCTAACGTTTTATGTTTTATCTTCAAGTCAAAATACTTGGAGATAAACATATTATTTTGTACTATTTTTCTCCCATTAATCCAAAATACTTACTTACTAAAAAAAAAGATATGTATCTAGAGTGTCGTTAATTAGGGATAATTGAGAGTTGTGCCCATTGCGGCATTTAGGATAAAGATACGACCGTTACAAGTTTTGGTAATGCAATTTCGGTTTGTAGGTTCATTAGCATTTCTGCGGATTTCATGGGTTGGATCTTTCGGTCATATTTAGGTTAATATTGTGATGACCTCATTGATGAATTTAAAAAATCATGGTGATATATGAACTCTGTTTGAGGACTGTTTCGTGGATTAAGAAGGTCATTGACCATGTATTCAATTGAGTATAGAATGTGAGTTTAGTCCGGGGAAGTGTTATGATAGCCATGCAATTTCTTTGATAGCATGAATGTAGTTCTGTAGAGATTTGAGCGATGGTTAATTTGGGAAGGACTAATTAATATCGCAAAAGTGTGCAGTTTTCTTGGGTTTAAATGAATCCGGTAAGATATTCATTAAGTGTCCCTCGAGGATTTGCAGTGTCCGTGGGGCGTTTGGCTTGGAAGCGATCGGTATCCATTGAAATGAAATATGTGATGATAGCTTTCAAAGAATGAAGGGTAAATTGTCAATCATGTCGTTGGGTTGATTCTTGATCGATTAAGTGAATTGTAGTAGAATGTGATACTTTTGAGGAAGATTTGGAATTGTGTACCCCTGCAGTGTGTAAGGGTGGTTGCCCTTAGGTTAAGTTAGTAGGAAGCTTATGATTAGAGTTACTCCACCTATAGTTTCGAGTTAGCAATTGAGGTCTTTACTTTGAGAATTTATAGGTGTTGCTTTTGGAGATGATTATTGTCTAATGATTCTCAAGGTCTGAGGAGTTTTGTTATAAAGAGGATATGACCACGTGGCAGTACAAGTGGGTAAATCTGCTTAAGGATTATGAAAGTGAATTTCGGTGTCTTTTAAGGAAAGCGAACATTAGTGCTGATAATTTGATGTCGGAAGTCTTTGGATTAGGTATGTGTTATGTCCGAGTTCTCAAAACATAGTAATCTTAGTAATCAAATTGGTATAATTAAATTTGGGATAAGTAAAATTGAGAAAAGTAAAAAAATTACCTTAGTTCAGCAAACAGCAGCATGGCGCTTACTGCATGATCAAGGGAGGCAGCAGGCGCCAAAAACCAATAGACCCCTGCTTGCCTCGTGCCTACTGTGCTCGGGCGAGGCCTTGTAAGTGGGCCAGCGTCGCCTCGTGCTTGAGCGCAGGTGCAATTTTCAGTCACCGACCCTCATTTCGTTTATAAAAAAAAGAGAGGTGGGAGAGGGTTTTGGAGTAGCGAACGACGAATAGCGAAGGGAGGAAGAGGAGAAACATGAAGGAGAGGGAGATTTTGGCCGTTCGACTCTGATCCAAATAAGGAAAATGATAAATCAGGTGAAGGCAAGTGTACTTCGGACGTTATTCTCCATTTTTACCACTTTTTTGTATCTCTAAATTGGTATTTATGCTCTAAACTCTTCTTCCTCCATGATTAATGTAAATGAAACATATTTCTCTTAATTGTTCGGATAGATTTTATGTTTATGTATATATATTGTGACTTATAACTCCGATTTCATAATTTAGCTCACGTTTTGTGTTCGATTTATATCCGGATGGCTTATCTCAAACCCTAGCTCGAAAATTATGCATGTTTTCATAATTTATTGGATAGATTTTATATTTATGCATAAATATGATAATGTATGGTTTCGATTTTGTCGTTTGATATACGTTTTGTGTCTGATTTATGTCCGAAAGCTTCGCATGGAACCCTAGGACGAAAATTTGGGATTTGGTGATTGAATATCTTAAATCGGGAGATTTAAGTGTTAATTGAAAATTTGATGAGGCTTATCTGATGTTTTGTACTTAAAGATTTTATCTGAAATTGTACCGTTAAGTTATTCAGAAGCTCTGAGGTTAATCGAAGGTTTAAATGGTATGAATTAAAATGATTTTTGAGGCAAGATAAGTTCCGATTTGGGAAATAAGGACAATGATACCTCCAGTTAAGTAATAATAATAGAAATTAGGCCTAAAAGAATCACCCAGCCTTGGGATGTAAAGTATGGAGGAAAACAGTTAAACTGAATAAGAAATCATATTGTCCTCGGGATGTAAAGTATGGAGGATAACGATTAAGCTAAAGAACAAGCATTATGTACTCGGGATGTAAAGTATAGAGGGTAATAATAGTTAAATAAAAAAGGATCATCTTATTATTAGGATGTAAAGTATGGAGGATAACAATTAAGTTAAAAAGGGGTATTCTGTCATCGAGATGTAAAGTATGGAGGATAATAATGATTGAAAAGAAAAGAGCCATCCTGCATCGGGATGTAAAGTATGGAGGATAGTAGTTTTAAACGAGAAGTTAAATTAGATAAACCTTAAACCTAGAACTAAGGAATTATGATTGAATTATTTTCAGATAAGGACCTCGAGCTAAGAATAAATGAAGAATTTATGTTTTTGATCCAAGTTTTTAGAAACGAGAAGTTTTCATATGATTATGCATTGTTTTCATATGATTATGCATTGTTTTCATGTTTATGCCTCGCCCGTATACATATTTGGTTCTTGAATTTTTCATATGTTTTTTTGTCATTTTATACATGCATGTTTATATGATTTATATATTCTTGTAGTTTTGGGTATATTTGTTGAGTTGTAACTCACTCCTTGCTTTTTATTTTTCCTTCCAGATAAGCCAATGTCTGTTAAGGACTGAAAATATGATTTATCTAGAAGAAAGAAAGCTTGTTGGGCTTGAAGATCCTTAAAGATCTTGGAAGACCTTGAAGAATTATAAATATATATGACTTGTTTTTGGAATGAATGCTGTATATTACAATGATGTAGTAAGTTTTATGTCATGATGAAATTATTGAAGTTTATTCCCGCAAGTTTATTATGGTTATAGTTGCTTCCGCATTATGTGTGATTTTTGAATTTGTCATGGTCTTAAATGGCATCTCACTTAGATCCAATACGGTAGTCTAGGAATATTGTGTGGGAGTCATGGACAATATGACAATCTGTGGTCTTGTGTATGTGTGTTGTAGGGTGAATTGTGATAATCGAATAGTTGTATACTTGTACAGGTTTATTATACACATGTTGTATTTTTAGTTTTCGTCTAATTGTAGAGAAAACTCTACCTAATTTTTTTTTACAGAATTTCATGTTATTAAATTATGGACATTAGTTTGGTATGTTTATTGATGGAAGTTATTAAAAAAAAAAATCGGTTCCGTCATAATATGTCTTTGGTGGTTCATAGGTGATTTTGAGGGACAAACCGTGAGTAGCTCATGATATCTGAGCTAAATGAGATGCTATGCTTATGAATTGGAAGACAGAATTGTATTTAGAGTATTAGAGTTACGAAATTATGAGATAAGAAGTTTTTGTGATTTTGTTTCGAGGTTGTTGCAATGGCAAGGATTTTAGGTGATTAGATAATTGTGAATTGGATAGCAAGGACGGTCCATTTATCGTGAGTTTGGACGATATGATCAGGTTGAATAAGTTGGCTTGTTAGCGTGCCAACAAGATGATAAGTTATTAAATATTTGAAATTTGAGGTTATAGTGGTAAGTCGAGGCTATACCAAAATTTTTAGGGTAATTGTTTCAATTGTGTTTTCTATGTTGGTTGTAATATGAGGATTATGGGTTGCCTTAGATATATCGATACCTTTGGGATTTGCTTGGGACCATAGTTGCTATATAACCTAGGTGACCAATATGAATCAATGAATTTGAGTTGCAAAAAGATTTTTAGTGCGCTAATAAATGATTAATCAAAGTTGCACAGCGGAGTGAGTAGCCATATATTTTAAGGATTAGTTTAAGGTTTGAAGTGAATGATCATTTTCGAGGCTTAGGATAAACTGAAGTAGAAGTTCATTTGAGGTTTTGAATTAAATCGAGAAAATAGTTAGTAAATTTGGTTTACCTTTAAATTTGGTAGATTTGTATAAAGTCTCCCATGTATCGATAATTGAGGAAGTGAGTGTGTGATCAGGTTGAGCCATTGTGAGAGATTAGGAATTTGTCCTATAATAAGGTTTCAACCTAAATCTAGATAGGAAATATTAAGTATTGGATATTAGGATAATTCTATTGGTTAAGGTCTTCTAGGATAAGTCATTTAATCTAGGCGGTGACGTAGGAACGTGAAGAAAGAATCTAAAAGGATTTTTCCCTATTGTGAATTTTGAGGTTCGTTAAATTTTGAGAATGAAATTTCCATAAGGGGGAGAGTTGTAAGGTACTGGTTTCCATAATATCGTAATTGTGAGTAATTAAGGTAATATAATTAAAATTTGGATTAATATATATGAAAAAATTAGGTTCCAGAAGTGGTAGGAGGATTTGACGGGGGATGCCCGTGGGGCGCTCGAGGCGGCGTTGCGGGCGCCCAAACCAAGGAACTCGCAATTGCCAGGCGCTCAAGGAATGCTCCTAGGCCACAGGAGGTGCTCTGATAGTGTATCTATTATTTGTTATATGTTATCTGGTCCTATATATCAGGTGAAAGGTATACTATCTGCCACAGGACATTAAAGTTTGAGATTTTGTGGGTAGCGCTTTAGAATATGTAGGTGTATACACATTCCATTCTTTGATCGGTTATTTCGTTAGCTGGTAAGGCCTATTGGTCTTGGTCTGCACAGTAAATAAGTTTCTGCAAGTTTTAGAACCTAAAAAGGATCAAAAATAAAATGGAAAGGTTAAATGTATTCTAGAAATGTATTTATTCATGTTTTATATTTATATATTTTTATTGTGCTCTTATATCCTTCATCTACTTTATTTTAAGTATAATGCTTATTATCCTTGATTATATTGTACCTTATTGAGCATTTGGCTCACAATTACTGTTTTTTTTCATTCAGATGAATACGAGTTTATACCTGATGAGGTAGAGTAAATGTTTAGAAGTCAACTAGGCATCAAGACTTAGAGGATGATCTTATGGACTTAGATTTTGAGATTTGGTTTCTCATTGAGTACTTTTGTATATTTTGTAATGGATTTGTATATTGTGTAGTTGTATGTTGATGATGTACATGTAGTTAGTTTTCACTATATTTTGATGGATGTATATATTTTCGCATATTTTTATGGTTTATTTTAGGTACCTAGTGGCATCTTATCTGAACCGATATTGTAACCGAAGTTATGATGTTAGTACCACGAACTTTAATTGTGGCTTTTTAGATCTTATGTTGTGAATTGTGGATGTATATTTTGTACTGTACAGAAATTTTTTACATGTTTGTATTAGTTTGACCACCATTTTATTGCCAGAACTTTGTCAGATTCCAGTTAGAAAACGTGGTCTGTCACACTATCCGTCAATTATGGAGTCTACACCGGGTCCTTCCACAGGTATCACTTTCGGATCCTCCCAAGAGAACCGAAAGGCAGAACCCACCGCGGCGGAGGTCATCGTGGATGCCGAAGGGGAGATAGTTGTTGCCTTTGGTGAGTTCGTCGAGGCGGCACTGGTGGTTGTCATTGACATAGTGGACGTTGAACCTGCTGTTGAGCCTACGGACGTGTTGGAGATTGTTAATGTGCCAGCTATGGGGTCTCCAACGATTGTGGTTTCGGAACCTACTATGGTCCTAGGTCCACCGGAAGAGGTTGACGCGAGATCCCTAGTGACCGAGGCATGTGAAGGTGGAAGGGAGGAGGGCACTGCACATCCAGAGCCCCCAGCTATGCCCGTGCTTAGGATCGTGCTAGGTACATCTGATGTCGTAGAGGGGTCCTTCCTCAAGGCATGACTTCTTCACCCCCCAAGCCCTGATTGTGTTTGCTGATTTCTTTCGTGAAATAGGTTTCCGCTTATCCAGGACTCATGAGCTTTGTTTCTTTTTTCTCCCTTCGCAGAGTATAGCTTTGGTCTGCTTCATCCAAATGGGTTTCCTTCGTCGAGATGAACTCATTCGTCAGGCCCGGGTGGAGGCCCGGGCAACGGTGTGGAGAGGACGAGATAGTTGTCCTTATGTAGGAGCTATCTGCCATGAGCGAGGAGAGGGCCCGGGCCTTGGAGGAGAACGAACTACTGAAGAGTGAGTTGTAGGCGGCCCATAGCCACGTCTCTGAGTTCCGGACTCGAAGTGCTCACGTTAAAGCGACTTGTAGACCCATCTTGCTCAGGAGGAGATTAGAAGGGTGTTGGACATTAGGTTCTAGGACCGTATGCAGCTATGTTACCAGATAGCGCTTGTGGCAGTCCTTGACGTCTTTAGAGGGATTTTTGACCCAAGAAACAGTGGCGTCCGAGATTGGTCTCTCCTGATCGACTTTTCGGAGGAAGAGAGGCCCTCACACACTTAGGGTAGACAGAATCTTTGTACATTCTCCCTTTTTTCCTTTTACAGTTGAATGAGAGACTTTGTAATCCCCATTCATTTAATGAAGGAGATACATTCTCTTTGTCTATTTGTGTTGTTGTCCATTGTCGTCTCTGTGTGTTGCAGCAACCTTTGCTGTGTTAGCTTACCTCTTTTGCCATCGTCGTCGTGGCTCGCTTTGGATGTTGTTTGCGTTGTGCTCGTTCTCGATAGAAGACATCTTCGCAACTTACACTGGCAGGGTGCTCTGTCCAGTCAGTTGGACATTGCTGAATGCCCATGGTAGAGTCTTGCAAGGGCTACCTTGGTTTTGCGGCCACAACAGCTGGACTCTAGCAAGGTCTTAGGCCGTCACCCGCACAATGCTGTATTGGCGCTTAGCTACGCTCGGGGCATTGTAGCTTATGTGCATATGCTTCTAGCCTGCCAACCATCGTTAACTAATGGTGCTCTCTTCCTCGGGGGAATATCGTCGTATGCCACTGTTTTGGCCCCCTAAGGTTTTAATGGCCATCTTATCGGGAGCTTCTAGAGCCCCCAGGCCTAGTTGTTTGGCTGCGTGTGGGCTACTTGGTACGGGGCAAAGGTTTTTGGGCTGTTGAAGGGCCTTTTGACGGAGAGCTGAAGTTCGGAGCTCGACAGTGTGTGGGCCGCTTGGCATAGGGCCAAGGTTCTTTGACCACTGAAGGGCCTTTCAGCGCAGAGCCAACGTTTGGAGTTCAACTACATGTGGGCTATTTGGCATGGGCCAAGGTTCTTTAGCCGCTAAAGGGCCTTTCGGCGCAGAGCCGAAATTCAGAGTTTGACCGTGTGTGGGCTGTTTAACATGGGGCCAAGGTTCTTTGACTATCTTGGGGTCTATCTACAGGTTGACGAGCGTTATCCTGACTTAGGAGTAGTCTAGGTCATCTTGCTTTATTAAGTGACAGGCATGCATACACTCATATGAATGATCAAGTAGAAAAAGAGAAAAACAATTATTTTTATTAACAGAAGTGTGTCACATGTACAAGCATCCTGGACGATGAATGCAAATCTTACTTCGGTGTGTCCGTGGACTACTGATAATACTTTTTGAGGTGGGTTTCATTGCAGGTCCAAGAAACCAATTTTCCGTCCTTGGTGCAAAGCTTATATGCCCCATTCCGGAGGATCGCTGAGACAATGAACGGTCCCTCCCAATTTGGAGAGAGTTTGTTTTTGTGAGCAGTTTTACCCATCGTCTCTACGCTCCATAGGACCAAATCCCCAACCTCGAGTGGTGAGCCTTCACCCGCTTGTTATAATACTGAGCGATATATTGTTAATAGGCCGCTATCCTTAAGAACACCGCATCATGGGCCTTTGTGAGAGGGTCCAGGTGCTCTCTGAGCCTCTGGGAATTGCCAATAGGATCGAAGCGTTCAATCCGAAGGCTAGGTAACTCGATCTCGACAGGGACGATAGCTTCGGCCCTGAAGTAGAGGCTAAAGGACGTCTCCCGCGTCGGTTCCCGTGGTATCGTCCGGTACGACCATAGTACGAATGGCGGCTCGTCTGCTCAAGAGCCCCCTATGTCTTCTAGCTCGGTTTTCATCCTGCGCAGCAGTATCTAGTTCATCACTTCGACTTGGCCATTTGTTTGCTGGTACGTCACGGAGGTGTGAACTAATCTAATGCACAAGCTCGTGCAGTACTTAGTGAACTGTTTGGCGGTGAATTGAGTCATGTTGTCGGTTACTATGACCTCAAAAATTTTGAACAGACAAATAATATTTTGACAAGCAAAGTCCATTGCGTTTTGCTCGGTTATACGCGCTATAGTGTCTTCGACATACTTGGTAAAGTAATTGATGCCGATAATAAGAAACTTCCTCCGTACGGATGCTAAGGGTATGGGCCCAAAGATATTGAGCCCCCACTGCATGAACGGCCATGGTGCCTGCAAGCTCTATAACTCCGTGTGCGGCTGATGACTTATGGATCGCTGGACTTGACAGTTCTCACATCTTTTGACAAAATACATGGCGTCACGCTTCATCGTGGGCTAGTACAAACCTTAACGCATGATCTTGAACGTGATATTCTTCCCTTGACGTGTGAGCCATAGATACCGAGATGTACTTCGCCTAGCACGTATTCAGCTTCTTCAAGCGTGAGGCATTTTAGAAAAGGGGTCGAGTATCCCCATCGATACAATCTCCCATCGATGATTGCGTACCAACTAGCTGTCTTTTTTACGTGCTTGGCTTCCTCCAGGTTTTTTGAAAGGGCACTGTCTATCAAGTACCTTCGGTATAGGGTCATCTAGTTCTCGCTGTCGGCCACCTGTAACATCTCGTGCTCCGGGTCGTCAATGTTGGAGGTAGCCAAGACTTCCCATATGCTCTTGGCATATTGCTCCTGAGACCCTGTCCCAATGGCCCTAGCCAACTGGTTTTGATGGTAATACTTTTAAAAATACATAATCACCCACCTAAAATTTTAACACTGATTTTCTTTGGTCCGTGTAGTTTTTTTGCCTGCTTCGAGCTACTTTCAAATTCTCGTGAATCAATTTGATCTTCTTCGTTGTCTCTTTGATACTTTTGGAATCCAAAAGTCTCTTATCTCCCATTTCCTCCTAATGAATCGGTGATCTATATTTTCTCCCATATAGGACTTCTTTTTTTTTTGGTAAGTAATTAAAATGTATGCATATAGGATTTCAAATGGTGTCATGTCAATACTTGCCTGGTAACTGTCATTATAAGCAAATTCTGCCAGGGCCAAATGATTATCCCAATTTCCTTTCATATCTAATATTAAGACCCTTAACAATTCCTCTAAAATCTAAATAGTACGCTCCGATTGACCGTTTATTTGGGGGTGATGGTACTACACTTTCCAAAAATTTCGTCCCTAATTCTCTATGCAAACTTTCCAAAAATTTAGAAATAAATATCAGATCTCGATCTGACACAATCGTTACACGTATACCATGGAGTTTGACAATCTCATTTATATAAACCTGTGCCAGTTTATCATGAGAATACGTCATCCAAATTGCCAAGAAATGAGCCCATTTAGTCAGCTGATCAATAACAACCCAAATGGTATCATGGTTTTTTGGGGTCCTTGGCTGACTCAATACAAAATCCATCGCAACATCTTCCCACTTGCAATTTGGAATGGGTATCAGTTGCAACAGCCCAGACGTTTTCCTCCTTTCAGCCTTCAACTGCTGGCAAACAAGATATTTTTTTACAAAAGCCACAAAATCTCTTTTCATATTTTTTCACTAAAATATTTTTTTAAAATCCTGATACATCTTATTAGTCCCCGGATGAATTGTATACCGGGATCGATGAGCTTCCTTCATAATTTTCTACTTTAACTCTTTATCGTCCAGTACACACAAACAGTCCATAAATCTCAAAACTCCATCCGCACGAATGTTAAAATCGATTCTGGAGTTTCTACTCAAATCCCCAACAATATTCATAAGAAAATGATCATTTACTTGCTTCTCCTTAATTCTTTTAATATCTCTGACTGAATCTAAAGATACGATAGGATTATCTAGCTACCTCGAACATATCATTGAATATCACAGTGTTTCAAACAATCCTACATCACAACTGTTTTATCTGCAATCTCACCACAAAGCTTGATCAGCTGCTAAAACTATTAGCAACTACATTAGCTTTTTTGGGCTGGTATTGAATCTCATAATCATAATCATTCAAAAAATCAACCCACATCCTTTGCCTCATATTTAATTCTTTTTACGAAAATAAATATTTGAAACCTTTATGGTTAGAATAAACAAGAAATTTCTCACCATAGAGATAATGTCTCCAAATCTTAAACGTAAACACAATTGTAACTAACTCCAGATCATAAGTGAGATAATTCTTTTCATGCACCTTTAACTGTCTGGACCTATAAGTAACTACTTTCCCGTTCTGCATCAATACATAACCTAAGCCGATTTTGGAGGCATCACAAGAAACTTCAAAACCACTGGATCTCTCAGGGATAGTTAGCACTGGAGCAGTCATTAGGCGATCTTTCAATTCCCAAAAACTTTGATTATATTCCTCAGTCCAATCAAACTTGGCCTCCTTCCTTATCAATTGAGTCAAGGGCATAGCAATTCGAGAGAAATTCTCTACAAATCTTCTATAATACCCTGCCATACCGAGAAAACTCATGACTTCAGTTACTGATGTAAGCCAAATCCAATTAATAATAGCCTCTACCTTTTTTGGGTCTACAGAGATGCCACCATTTGAAATAACATACCCTAAAAATATGACTTCCTCCAGCCAAAACTCACACTTCTTTAATTTAACATACAATTTCCCCTTATGAAGCACCTAGAGCACAATCCTTTGATGAGTCTCATGTTCTTCATGACTTTTGGAGTAAATCAAAATATCATCAATAAATACTATTACAAATTTATCCAAATATGGTCAGAACATTTGATTCATCAAATCCATAAAAGTGACAAGAGAATTAGTAAAACTAAACGGTATAACTAGAAATTCATAGTGGTTATATCTCGTTCTAAAAGCTTTCTTGGCCACATCTTCCTACTTAATTCTCAACTAATGGTATCCCGGTCGCAGGTCAATCTTAAAAAATACCTAGGATCCTTGTAATTGGATAAATATATCATCAATGCATGGCAGTGGATATTTATTTTTGATTGTAATCTTATCCAGTTCATGAAAATCCCCACATAGCCGTAAGGACCAGTCCTTATTAACAAACAGTACCAGTGTACCCCACGGAGATACACTTGACTTAATAAGACCATTATTTAACAATTCCTGCAACTGCAACTTTAGCTCCTTCACTTAGTAGGCGCCACACGATACAGTGCCTTCGAAATCGGGCTAGCACCAAGAATAACCTTAATTTCAAATTCAATTTCTTGATGAGGAGGTAACCCAGGTAACTTCTCTGAAAATACATCTTCAAATTCACATACAACTAAAAAATCTTTTGTAGACACACTATGCTAGATAAACCTGGCATCCACTCTAGATTACATGCTTGGCATGTAATGCCGAAATCAACATGAGTATATCCTTTCTCCTAATGCCTTGGAAGAAAAAAGACTCAACTCTAGGAATAGTGAAACATACCTATTTCAAGAAATAATTTATACTAGCATGATAATTAGCCAGCCAGTCCATCCCCAAAATAATGTCAAAATCACATATATCCAGCAATGTCAAATCTACCATCAAATGCAACCTATTTACCTCAACCATACACTCCCGATACATAATATTAGTAATTACCGACGATCTTGTAGGCATTGATACAGCCAGGGAATACTCTAAGATTTTTAGAGTTAATGTGATATGACACACAAATTTTGGGAAAATAAAAGAATACATAGATCCCAAATCAAATAAAATATAAGCTAAAACTCCACAAATAAGAAAAGTACCTTCAACCACATTTGGTAATACTTCGGCATCCTGAACTTTTACCGCAAATGTTTTAGTTGGATAAGTAAACTTCTTTGCCTCCGGCCTCTTAGGTAGGGGCAATCCTAGATTCGATGGCCCTACTAACCACAATTAAAATAATCACCTGTCAATTTAAAACAAAGTTTTCCCAAATGCTTCATTCTACAGTGGATATAATTTGTTACGGATGCTTGGAAACTAGATACTGACTGAACTTCGGTACTACTTTTTTTTTATCTGACACCTTTGCCTTTTTAGAAGGTCCTGGGGGTCCTAAACTGGATCTCGTACTAGAACTCATCCGGCTAGCTACCCTCTTAATGAAAAATTTTTGAGTCTCAAGCTCCTTTTTGAATATCAGAACCCTATCTAGTATCTCAGTGTAAGTCTAAAACTTCTGCGTCACTAGCTACTTCCTAGTCTCATTCCTCAACCCTTGTTGAAACTTTTTGGCATTTCTTAACTCATCTTCCATAATATACGGTGCGTACTGGAACAACTCAATAAATTTCACATCATATTCTGCTATAGTGCTGCTTCCTTTCCTAAACCGCATAAACTCATCTTCCTTCTGATCCTGGAGGCTAGAAGGAAAACATTTCTCCATGAAGGCCTCATCAAATATTTCCCAGGTAATTTCTTCTTCGTGCACACCCAACGCCCTTTTCTTCATTGCCCATCAACTATCAACTTCTCAATCTAATCTATATGTTGCAAAAGTGACCTTATCCCGTTTGGAATATTGGATAACAGTAAACACCTTTTTTAGTCTTCTAATCCAAATATCTGCCTTTATTGAATCTGATTCTCCTAGAAATTTAGACACCTGCAAGGCCGAGTTTGGAGCAAGAACCGGAGCCATATGACATTACTCTATCGATTTTATTATGTGAGCCATGCTTCTTTACAAGTTCAAATACTCAACCTCTCGATACCAACTAGGGTATTTCTTCTTCTACTTGCCATATTATTATCCTGTAATAAAAAATATCACAATATCAATTAATCTGGCATATTCAGATTAGAGGGAGAGGTTAACAATTATTCAATACATTTTAAGATTAAACCTAGGCATTAACACCTAAATATTCCATCTAATCCAAGCTATCCTTATCTCACTTCTATCCAGACTAAACCTAAGCTTCGCTTTAAGATCGATCAACTCTAAGGAATCTCTCTTCTCTGATACCACTTGTGATAGAATGGATCATAATTCTCTAATGACTTCCGTCAATAATCATACTTAATCTAATCAGATCAATAAGTTATTATTTATAAATATATTAATTTATGTAGAAAATTGGACAGAGTCTCCCCTAAATTTGGATAATAATCAAACACATAACCTGAATAACAAATCCTATACGAGACATATAAATAGGTAGACTTTAAAATTCAATCACAACACATATACAAGATCAAAATCAAAATGCCACTATATCTATGGTTCCAATACAATAATCTCAAACTACCGTATTGGATCTAATAAGAGATGTTATCTAGGAACTTGTATAAATCTAAAATTAGACTTGCAGAAGCATAACTATACCATAATAATATACAACATGCCATATTAATACACAACATTTATCTTGTATCAATTATTTACAGTCACGTTATATCAAACACATCCAAATTCCAAATTTTCGAGGTCCAACAATCTTTCTTTTACTATTTCCTATCTTTACTCTTTCTCATCAAGCATCAACTCATTGGTTTCATCTGGAAGGGTAGACAAAAATAATAAAAAGCGAGCCAATTGCTCAGCAAGATACTATAATAATAAAGATATGCAAATTTTGCATATAAAATAAACTCACATATATATATTGAGATCTATTGAAAGAATTTAGAACCAAATACGTATATGAACAATGCAAAATTATGAAATGATGTATGAACATAGACTTGTGGACAAAAATCTTATCTTTACTTATTTTATCTTCTCTTTAAGTTATTTTTTTCGCTTATCTTAGTTAGAAAACATGCTAAAAATTATAAAATAACTCAAAACTTACTTATCTTTTAGGATAAATTTTATTATCTTGAAGGACTAAGGCTAGTAGGCCCTACCAACTAAAGGAGCGAATAATCGAGAATAGATTATATTTACTTTACACAATCAAAGGCCCAAGGTTCTTTCTTATTTACAGTCCGAAGACAAGAGGGTTATGAGTTCTTAGTTCTTGTCTTTCTTAGTAACGCCTCAAGGAAGGCGGTCCACATATCATTTTATGGATGAAATTATCATTGATTACCACTGAAACACCCTAAGTCATATTAGAGAATATTATCTACTAAATCACAATTCTTGATCTAATTTTTTACTGATTTTAATTTAACTTAGGAAACTTTAATTCTTATTTCTTAGCCTTAGTTCTCATTCTTTAGAGAATACTTCAACTTCACATAACTAAGTCTTTAGGTAGCCTTTGAGTTCTCAGTAATTTTAAACAGCATATCGTTTAATAAAATTTCAAATAAAATCGTCCTGTAAGCTTCAATAATTCATAGTATAATATTTTCTCCCCATAATTCAAAATTTACAAAATCAAACCTTCCTTTTTGAGTTTAGGATTGAGAGAAATGTTTGGAATAAAATTCGGACATGAAACACAAGTTAAAAAGTGAAATTGAACCCATGAATCATAATATCAATACTTAGACATGTAATTTATTCATAAAATCATGCGAGAACTAGAAAATATACAGTGTTGCATAACAAATCTTAGAGGTAGAGGGCATTAGAGTAATAATACTGGAATAAAGATTGCAAAAATCAATTACAAGGAAAGACATAGCTTAGGGTACACTTGCCTCAACCTGATTTGCTATTTTTCTTACTCTGATTGGGTCAAAAATAGCTTAAAATTCCTTATCTTCCTTTTTTTTTTCTCACCTTTCTGTTCTCTCCTTTTCCTCTTCGTGCCCTAACTTTCTTCATTTTTTCCTTTTAAAAATGTAAAATAGTAAGTCGATGGGGGCAAAAATATCTAACTGGCGCTCGAGCGCCAGTTGGGGCGAGTCTTGGGTATGGCCCCCTGGAAATTGCACTCGAGTGTTTGTTGGGTGCACCTTGGGTGCGACCCTTCTGGAAATCATGCTTGTGCTGCGCTTAAACCTCCATCGAGCGTGGCCCTCATTTTCCTTCAACTGTGATCCAAATCTCCATTTTTTTAAATCCATTCATCCTAAATTTAACTATATTAACTTAATTACTAGAATTATGTCTTAGAAACATGTACCTCACAAGATCGATCCTTTCAGTGTGTGGGTAGCAAGACTTCGTGTTCGTCAGCACCTTACTTATGTAATACATGGGTCACTGCACGCCTCTCTGCTGACGAACGAGGACCGAACTTAGGGTCATATCTGACACCACCAGATAGAGATAAAGATCTTCACCATCAGAGGGCGAGGTCATGAGTGGAGGGTTGAAGAGATATTCTTTGAACTCATGGAATGTAGCCTCACACTTAGCGGTCCATTGGAATCCAGTTTCCTTCGTCCATCTGAGGGCCTTAAACAATAGTAAGTATTTCTTTACCGATTTGGCCAGGAACTAAGAGAGGGCAGCAAGCCTCCCTGTGAGCTTTTGGATCGCCTTCACGGTTCGTGGTGGGCTCATGTTAGGGATGGATCTTATTTTCTCCGAGTTTACCTCGATGCCTCGCTGGGATACAATGAAGCTTAGGAACTTCTTGGGCGTTACTCTGAAAATGCACTTGGCCAGGTTGAGTTTCATCCTGTGAGCTCGAAGCATCCTAAAGGTCTGGACCGGATTGCAGACGTGATCATCAGTCACTTTGCTTTTGAAGAGCATGTTGTCCACGTATACCTTCACATTCCGTCCGATCTAGACTTTGAATATCTTGTTCACCAGTTGCTGATAGGTAGCGTCGGCGTTTTTCAGATCGAAGGGTATGATCTTGTAGCAGTGGGCTCCCTAGTCAGTCATGGAATAAGTATGCTCCTCGTCATCTGGGCTCGTCCTTATCTAGTTGTAGCCCGAGTAGGTATCCATAAAGCTTAGGAATTCATACCCGGACATCGAGTCCACTAGTTGGTCGATCCTTGACAGTGAAAAACTGTCCTTCGGGCAACCTTTATTCACATTGGTAAAATTAACGCACATCCGCCGTTTGCCATTGCTCTACTTCACGAGGATAACGTTTGACAGCCAGTCCGAATAATTGACCTACCTTATGAACCCTACATCGAAAAATTGATCGAGCAGCTTCTTCATCTCCTCCCTTATGGTGATCAATTTTTCGATGGAGTAGTTCCTACACTTCTACCGAATGGGTTTATGATCGGGATCGATGCTCAACTTATAGACCATTACTCTGATTGATATCCCGGCATGTTTGCAGGAGTCCATGCAAAAACATTGGTATTTTGCTTGAGGAAGCTCATGAGCTGGTCGTAGACCGGCGCTGAAAGGGAGCTGCCGTCATGTATTCATTTCTCGGGCTCATTGGGGTCCAGGGGGACCAAGTCCATCAACTCTCTAGACTGGGCCTATTGTAGCATGGACTCATCTCGGAAGTCTATGTTCTCCACTGGTCGGTTGAGAGTGGCTGGAGCGACCTGGGATAGGTAGCATGACCGTCCAATTATTTGGTTGCCCAGTGCCTTCCCGACTCCATATGGTGTTGCGACCTTCACGTTCAAGTGGGGAATCGACGTCACTACCCCGAAGTTGGATAGGAATGCTCGGCCCAGGATGGCGTTACCGATAACAAGACGACAAGGAACGTGAGCATTTGGGTGACCGTACGCGGGTGAGTCCCCACCGTGAGTTTAAGTTGGACTTCTCCCTACACGGGCACTGGTTCATTGTCTAGGCTGTACAGAGGGCCCCCAGTTGCTTTCATCTTACTCTAAATCAATCCAAATTAAAAAAAATGTATTGAGATACAGTGAATTCCGAGAGCTTTAATTATCAATGAAAACTCGTTTCAATTAGTAGTCTAACGTATTATTTGAAACGAGGGCAGATACAACTAGAGAGTCGGTATGGGGGAACGTTATATCAGTCATATCATCATCGCTAAAACTAATGATATCAGTCCTAACCCCTACCCGTACTCTCTTGCTGCTCGATGTGGCATCAGGTTGATCTTGGATGCTGCTCTTGGCCGATGTGCTCGAGATCATATTGACGATTTCGACGGTGACACGGTTCTTCAATTTCTCCCTGGCTTCGTCATTTGTTACCTCGGGGGCCTGCCGCAGGCTTCTCAAAAATCGTGTGAGGTGCCCACGGTGGGTCAGGTCTTTGATCTCCTTTTGTAGGGTCCAGCAGTCTTTCATGGTGTGTCCCAAAGATCGGTGGAAATGATAATATTTGGTTTGATCTCCAGCCTCTGGGTTCTTTAACACCTTGGGCCACTTCAGGAACTTTTCATCCCAAATTTACATCAAGATATTTGAGCGGGTGTCGTTCAGGGGCGTTAAGGCCAAGGGAGTCAGAGATAGGGGCTTATACTCTCTTCGGGCACTCAACTCGGACCGTGGCTATTTTTGAGGTTCTCAGGAGAGACAGCCATCTTTGTTTCTCTTCTTTCCCATGGCCGAACCTTTGGGTTGTCGGCTCATGCATTCAGGACGTTTTGCTTCGCTGGCCTCCTTGGCCGCAATGTAGGCCTGAGCGATGGCTTCTACTTCCTGGAAGGTTTGAGGGCGTTGATGCGCTAGGTGTTTAAAGAACTCCCCGGCTGCCAACATGGCGATGAAGGCAATCAACTTTATCTCATCGGAGAGTTGGGGGATTCAGCGGGCCTCCATGGTGAATCGGTTTAGGAATCACGTCAAGCTCTCCTCAGGCTTTTGTCAAAGGTGGACAAGGTACTAGGGTTGCTTCTTCTCCCTTTGGCTAGAAGCAAATTGGCACAGGAAATAGTCGGTGAGCTCGTCGAATGATCAAATAGAGTTTGACTGGAGGCCGTGGAACCAGAGCCTGGCGTCCCCTTTAAGTATCAGGGGTAAGTATCAAGGGGAAGCACTGGAACATTGTGGCTTTGCTCACCGCATGGAAGGTCAGCAGCATGCGGAAGTAATTCAGGTGATCTATCATATTCTTACTTCTGTCGTACGTATCTAGCACCCACATCTTGAGCATAAGGGGGAGGGCTGCGTCAAGATGTCCATGGTGAATGGTGACCTCCTTAGGTTGAGTATTTGTCGGGTAGCTTCCCCCTTGAATACGTGCTTCCATATTTTCTCCACCTTCTCCTCCACCCGATGTGAGGATCCGCTCCTCTTGATGTTGATAAAGTTTCTGAGCTCAAAGTTCTCTGGGGGGCACGCAGGTTGTGGCGGTTGCCTGCACGGGGCAACGGCATACTGCATGAGCCCTCTCCTCTGGTCACGGGCCTCCGATCGTTGTAGGAGTTATAGGAATTCTGCTGCTCCTAGTTTTCCTTTGGCGCTTCCCTACTCGGGAGGCTCCGTGGTGATATCTGGGCCCTGTTGCCTAAGCCTGCTTTGGCCTCGATGTCATTAGACCTTGTTGTTCTTGTTGCGGGGAGCCTCGGCCCATGGCCCCTTTGTCTAGAGGTCGACGCCTGGGGGTCAAGGGGAGGAGCTCCCAACTATTGCGCATTGGTTTGAGCACACAGTATCTAAAGCATCTGCTTTATGTCCCCCACACTGGTGACTAGCTTGCGTATGTTAGGCTCGGGCTGTTCGCTAGCATGGATACCCACCAAGGGGTCGTCTCCATGGGTGGCGATGTCGCTTGCCGGTGCGTTAGCTTGCACTTGGGTGTTGACCATTTTCGGACTTTGAGAGTAGATATGGTGACAGGTGGCTAGACTTTATTGTCGTTCCCATAGACATCGCCAATGATACATCCTCAGGTCCATGTTACCGTGCAGATTAGGCAACTTTCAGATTCTTCGTGTCTGGTCTCCGTATCTCTTAACCTAGACTCTACGCATCACGAATAGCTAATGAGAGGTTAGAGAATTGGTGGGACTCAGTCTCTAGTTTATTCTTCGATATTTAAGTCAGTAATCTTTTCAAGAAATAGAAAGATACAAAAGGTAGACGTGATGTGGAATGCACAAATGTTTGTATGCAAGGGGTGTGAGTAAGGATTAGAGAAAGCTTGGGATGCTTTTGTATACTTCGGAGAGTGGCTCACTAAGATCGCCGGACGAGAGTGGCAGTTTTAGAGGAAAGAGAGCTAGTTCTTTTTCCTTATATTTTGGATTCGAAACTTAGCTTGAGATAGTCTTGAGATGCCTTAAGTGAACTTGGATGATTGAATCTCCCATTCTACTAGTGTGGGAGAAGGTATTTGTAATGTTCCATGGAGGAGGCTTTGAGCACGAGAACCTATAATAGGTGTTCTGTTTGGGTTCGTCGGCCGCTAGGCGTTGACGGTGGCCAGCGGTGTTAGTTATCGTCTTGTGGTGATGAAATGACCATTGTTGGGCATGGTCGATACAGGTTTGGTTGCCTTTCGTTGGGATTGGCTGAGCCGCTGTAGGGTGGCAAGTGCCACGGTTTGCTAAAGTTAACTTAATCCGCTATTGGCCGGCATTTCTTCGACCGGTGTCTTCTGTACTGCCAGTCTGCAGCCGTCTTGGGGGAAACACAGATGTATTGTGATTGGGCATGTGTCAGGTGATGTCTAGTGGATTTTGGTGCGGCCTGTCTAACCCAAGATCCTTTTTGCGGCGTTAAACTTCACATGAAACCTTTTGGGCCCCATCACCTAGCTGGACCTTACTGCCGGTTGGGCCTTGTTCCTACTAGCCCATAATTATACTGGACCTATCACTAGCCAATGGAAACACAACAAATACACTTTCATAAAAACACAACAAAACAAAACAAACCCCCCTACT